>VUQG01031514.1:0-11967 GCA_015106755.1 Etia nguti | reverse complement strand
TACACAGCAGTGACGTTTGTAGGGTTACTGAAGTTGGACTAGCTGGTATATGATGCTGTGCTAGTGATCGCTAGCGACACAGCTATGTTAGCATAACAAAGCATAACAGTGAAGCTGGAGAATGAACGCTGAATTTGACAAATGCAATTGCATGGAAAGATGCTGTAAACGGACCAAACTTCAGTAGGGGAGAACATCTGAGAGAATCCATCCACAATACGAGGTTAGTCATTAATGTAAGATAAGATAACTTTTATTAGTCCCACACGTGAGAAATGTGTTTTGGTACAGCAGAAAGTGGACAGTGCAAAGTTACATAGCAAAAATTAGAAAAACACTGTAACAACATGTACTGCAACAAAATGGGAATAGAGCAGCTGCCAGAGAATTCGACATTAATGAATCAATGGTACGGAAGTGCAGGAAGCAAGAGGAATGAGTTGAGTAAAGTTTGACTTATCTGACTGTTTTCGTTTAATGCGCCTTATAATCCCGTGCGCCTTATGTATGAAAACAGACCCGTTTGTCGACAGTGCGCCTTATAATCCGGTACGCCTTATGGTCCGAAAAATACGGTAAGTAGATTTACACAAGTTGAGAAGGTTTTAATTCTTAATCAATCAGAGAGCAAATTCTGTACGCAAAGTGTACAATTTAAGAAACAAAACGGTAAGCTGAGGTAATAGAATGACACTGTTTTGGTTTGAAGAAGTGTTGTCTCAGTTCATATGCCATTGTATCTTTTTATCAGAACACCTAGATGGCTAAGAGGAGGCATAGCTGCCATTAATATCACAATGCAGCACGTACAATGTTCAGTTTTAGCATGGATCATAAAGATGTCGACCCGCTGTCATTACCGTGATGCCTACACAATAAACCCAAGAGCAATCCAAGCGTCTGCATAAATTTCTACAGATTTAATAGCGTGATAAATCTGTGAGTGTGTCGAGTACCTGGCTGGTTGTTCTTATAGTCACTGAGATGTGACAGATTGTTAGGACTCTCCACTGACAGTTTGTTGTTGAGGTAAAGAAAAAACAGAGCCATCAATGCCATGAAGGCTGCAATGGAAGACAGGACACCCAGGAGCTCGGGAGAGACTGAGGAGGAGAAGAAGAAGAGGAGGACCCATGAGGAAAAAGCAAAGCAAGAACAGACAGAAAAAGAGGAATCCAAATGTTAGACTTAAACAGAAGTAAAACCAAACCAAGGTATTTGATTATGTAAGAAAAAAAGAGCCCTGTGTTTTTCTAAAAAAAAAAAAACGTCTTTTGATCAGGACTCCTGAAAAGCCGCAAACAACCCCAGTCAAATAATTTGTTTTGTGATAAGCATCTTAAAGTTGTAATAAAACTCCTACCATTTTGGCTTGTCAGAGGAGAGTTAGATATTGTTCATTTTAACAAATCCACTTCAAAGACACACCAGATAAAATCTACAGCACTGTATGTAGGCCAACCATACTTCATGTAACCATGCAGCCCTGTGCTATTTTTATAAGAGCCTCAAAGGGACTGTATCTAACTGAAACCTAGACTCAGCAAACCCAGGGATAAAAAAAAAAAAAAAAACAGACCGGGCCTTGGTTTAATAGGCTACAACACAGACACAGCACAGTGTAATAGCCGGGGAAACGGGGGAGAGAAAGTGGACAGTGAAGCATGAACGGCATTTCTAAAGATCACTTGAAAGGGCAGATTGTTAAATAAGAGACACTGAAACCGAGCGAGTTATAGGTGCATAATACTGCCTTAATAAAATTTAATCCCAATAAAAAACTATGGGCACATTCAGGAATTAATCCCTCTGCGTTTCCATTTTTAAGGCTTAAGTTGTTTTATATTCCTAATCCAAATTGTCCAATCATAGCTCATCGACTGTAACGAAGCAAAATACCAGAGCAATAGTATAAAAGAGTTTCAAGGGTGATGTTGAGTTGTTGTGTTACAATGTAACATAGCAGAATTAGATCGCACGTATCTCACAGCAGCAAACAACCAACTTCACACTGCAGTTACTCAATAAAAAAATACTGTTTAAAAACGGCCACAGGCAGCTTTAAGATGCTGCTTCACGTCCCTTTAAGGTCAAATCTTACACTGCTTACTGCCAGCTTCACTCACAATATTTCCGTGTTGTTTAATTTTCATTTGTGACACATTATATTTGGTGGTTTGTTTCAACATTAAAACAAAACAAAGACATAAACCTGAGGTATATTTGGGCCAAGCTGACGGAGCTCGACAGTTGTTACACGTCTGCATTGTAGCAGGTGGTCACATCCTGAGCACCAATCACCCGTCACTGATCAAATTGGTGTAAAAATCCGGTCTCAGATGAGAAAAGGAGGGAGAAAAACAGAGGTATACTTTCGCAAACCTTCTGACTGAACTTATTATGGACAGACTTGTCTCACCATGGCAACAGGCAGAGATGGCTATAGCCTGACAACTAGCTGCTGCCTGCTGCAGACTGCCAAAATGTTGAATGCTAAATTCCCAAGAACGGCGAAAGAAGTAGGAGGGAGATAAGAGAGCAATGTGACAACAGAGGCTTACCTCCTCTAAATGAATATCCTCTTTAAAGCCAGCCGTTCCCAAAAAGCACTACTTCTTAAAGCATTGATAGTAAATGATCTAAGAAGAGGGGGGGGAATAACAAAGTTGTCCTGCTCAAAACTAATCCTACATGTAACAAATCCCTTACACTTAGTCTGACCCAGCACTCGCCAGGCTTACGTATCAACTCTCACTCCTGACAGCAGTGTTGATTGAGGCAGAATGACCTCTGAGGCTACGAGAGCAGCAGCCATCTGTCGAAAACGAACAGCTTATGGTCCTGAGCTGCGGCAAGCGATGACACTTCATACATGGTCATATTCTGTAAATGTCAACAGTAGCTGAATAATTCAGACACCTGGGGTAACCTGATCCCCCCCAACAATATACACTGGAAGGTGGAGCGGAGCAGCAAAGGCCTTTGAAACAGTTCGCCCTCCTGTTTTTACATAATACCTAGGAAAGTGTGATATCGCTCTTAAGAGCAGAGCAGATTAAGGTGGATTTTTTAAAAACTCCGCTCTTTCGTCTCATTTTATCCTCCCCGAGTGTGTGTGCATGCACAATCTCTGTGTGTAAACTGAATAAACAAGATAAAAATAACTGAATAAATCTGTTTCTTACAGCATGTGAACTCAGGCTGAACTCAGGATTCTGAAATGAGCCTCAGGATTCAATCTGCTTTTTTTTTTTTTCCCAGGTAATGACTCCAGCGAGCTAACAAACAAACATGAAAGCACAGCCACTGAAGCATTCATTGAGAAAATGAATAACAGCCTGAGAGAAATGTGAGCTAGTTTGAATGAAGTGTCTGTGTCAAATAAAACAAGGGAAGCAAATTACTCTTTCATGTTCCTAAACTGCTAAGACACAGAATGACCAAAATTTCCTCATTGCGAGTGCTTGATTAATTTACTTTGTTTAAAGCTCTAAAACTCAGTGGCGTTTCTGGGACATGCTCGTTATGCAATCTGGAATTGTTGCTTACACATGGACCTCTGATACGAAACAAAACCTCCACGCTGAATAAATCATGAACACACAGCTGCCTTCTTTTGCTGAAGTGAACCTAAACTTGATACGCTGTGCATAATTCACACATGAACCGTGTGCTTGCTGAGAAAGCTATAGAATAGCATTCTATACATCATATTTCAGTAAAAATTCACTGGCAAAAGAGAGTGCCTGGAGGTGGGGGATGAGCCAGTCTTCTCCAGTCATGCAACAGAAAGGATCCAGGCTCAAAAATGCACGCACAAAGGCCTGCTTAAGAAATGGCTTTATATCAAAATTTTATAATCTGCTTACATCAGAAAACTCACAATATAAAGCTGAAACAAAAATCTGGAAACTTAAATCTTAGCAGAGGATTGAAAATCAGCTTGTGCTGTAATGCATAACAGATGGTGAATACACGTGTCAGATTAACTCGTTGTAACTGGTTAATGCGTACATATGTAGCACCTGCCAAGTGGTAAATTGGTACGATAAAAAATGTAGGCACTAAATTCACAGCGGCTAAAGGTACACTTATATTCCCTATATTTGTTTTAATTGCTGTTATGCTTGCCCCTTTTCCTTGTTCATTTCTTCTTGATCTTCTTGCCAGGAGGGATAAGGAGTCCACACATCTACATGCCAAATTATTATTTTATAACTGATGAGGGTAAAGCTTTTTCATCTTGAAACAGGAGTGGGTAATTCATTTTTCCCCAAGGGGCCACATTAGAAATTGGGATGGCTGTGCATAGCCTCAACCTATAAGCTGAACTCAATTTTGCTCATTTTATAAGTTTATTGGTCCAGCCCTCCACAACAGTCCTAATTTCTCATGTGGCCCCTTGGTAAAAATTAATTGCCAATCCCTCGTCTACTGTGCCAACAACAATAAAACTAACAGAAAATAAACATTGTCGTAGCTTCCAGGTTGGAAAAATGAAGCCAATGCATAAGTGCCTTAAAGCTGGATCGTGGTATTACCTACTCATTCAATGGCTAACAACTTGCCAATCACAAATCATTAGCAAGTTAGCAAGTGGTTCCCAGTCAGACCATCCCTTTCTAATCACATCAGTTTTCTGCAACCAAGATGGTGACAGGGAAAAGGCTTCAAAATGGGACTTCAAAAACCAATGAAATTTTCACAGCAGCTACATCTTTAATACTGTGCATGGTTACAACATGAAAACCACTAAGTAAATAAAAGAAAAATATAAAAGATTCAGAGCATCAGATTTTATAGAAGCCTCACACAAAATCTTAGAGACAATCCTACTGCGTGCCAACCACATGCCTCATCCTCAGAATTTGCTACAGAGGTGAATTCTAGAACTTCTTATTTCAGTTTCTGGATTTGCAGTTATTCATCAGGGCTGATGTCTATGAAATTCAGCATTTAGGAACTCTTTTTATGAAGGGAACCCTGCCGGGATGGGCTGACAGAGAGGAAGAGCCACACTCCTGTGTGGAAAGATAATCCCTAACCTGACCGTTATTCACTGCATCATTCAGAAGTCCATAATAAGTCCAAGATGCTGTAGAACACTTTACCTAGCTGAGTCATTTTCAAATATTTGTTGATATTTAAACTCCAAAGACTGCTGTTGATCTAAAAGAACATGATGCCGCCCTTCCTGTCTGGAGATGTGCAGATGTGGGAAAGAGACCAATGCACCGCAGATGACACTACACAAGAAATCAGAATCATCAGTACATCATCCAAACAGGATGTTTAATCAGGAATTTACTGCAGTAGGATATTTATTATTTCTCTGAACTGACTGCGTTTTTTGCTGTTGCATTTTCACATTATTACATGTGAAATACATGTTAATACATACATATTATTTACATATTAAATATTAAATGGCACAGCTAGCCAAATAGTTGAAGTGGAAGGGGGATATAATTATGTCATGTTAAACCCATTTGTATTCTTTAAGTGTAATTGTCTAAAAAAGGAAATCATAAGACTGTTAATATTATGAATATTAAATTAATTAAATATAAATGCAATATTGTTGTAAATGCCCTAGTTTTTTTTTTTTCTTATTGTTTAACAAAATATACTCTTGAAAATGCACACAAGCACGGTTTTAAATGTGTGGTTGCAACGTGGTCTTACCTCGTCTGGCACAGATGAGCTCATGAACACCACAGTTCCTCCCCCCTCCTGTGAGAAAGACAATGTAAAGCTGGGAGTCAGAGTTTTAAATATGACTTTATGCAATGTAGAAACATGGTCTGTCCTCAGGTTAAATGAGCAAACAGATGAACATGTCAGCAAACATAAAACCAATAGGCTTTTCGTGGTCTCTGTTTCTCTGTCTTTAATATATTGATGGGTATATTAGCCTATGGAGCAGTGCAGGCTATCATTAATCATCTCTATACCAGTAATAACCACGGACCGCTACAAAGGAACACTTTTAAAAATGTACTCTGCCACAGCTACTCTGAGGCTCAATGATGTCAAGAAGTCATGCATATTAAAGGCAGTAATTATAGCTCCATGCATTTTTTATAAGGTAACTAATAACTCATTACTGTGATGACTGGCATGGATTCTACAAAGTAATTTCCTGTTTTATTTTGTAATTCCACTTAGCTATGATGCCTTGTCAGTTTTACTCTGTGTCTCTGTTAGTTTTCCGGACATTTTTTTTTGATAACGCCTCTTTTTAATTAGCTGTCATTGTCCCTTGTTTATGCATCTCCTGTAGAGCTCTTGCCACTGGCCTGCAGTTCCAAGTGGAGCGTTTTTTATTATTGTTTCTCCGTATCCTTCCCTGTAAGTTTTGAGCACAGGGTGGGTTTTGTATTCTAGATTGACTTTTCTGGACACATTTACTGTACTGTTTGCTTTGAACTGCCTTCCTGTCAAATTCCTGTATTTGGGTCAGCTCCTTATTCAGGGGCGCTACAACTATAAGCAAAAGTATAGCAATAAAACTTTTTTTTTTTAATTACATGAACTATTTCCTCGGTGGATGCAAAAGCCCTGGCATGAGCTGCTTTGCTGGAAAATTATCAACATGATTTCGTAACTTAAAATTTATGCTTCATCAAATTCATCAGCACTTCGCTGCTCTGTTTGGGTTACAGGGAAATAAGTTTTAGCTTTTTGTATTTTCACTGGAATACAATTTCATAATTTGTCAACTGGTTGTTTTACATAATCCCTATGATGCTTAAGTTAACAGTGCTTCCTCTTCTTCACATCCCCAATTTTTTACAGTGACACATAATCTCTCTTGGCTGAACAGTTTAGTATCGAGGCTCCAGTATCACCATTAATTAAGGTGTCTCTACTTAAGAGTTTGGCAAGGTCACATCTTAGCTCTGAATTTAGGTTCATTATTATATTAAAAATAATGGCAATGTGTTTATACATTCTGAAATTTGTTGCAGAGTTGTCTCAAACCAAGAAAGAACATTTTAGTACATTAAGATTCCCTTAACAACATTAAAAAAGATGTACTAGTTCCTTCACATCCAGGACTGTATAAGATAGTTGTCTGAGGTCTTGACTTTAGTGCTAGAGCAAAGAGAAAACTGTGACAGAGGTAGCAGACGGACCCTGTCCGACTCAATTCATTCTATTAATTCACTAGCAGAAACTCTCTGTTGGCTATTCTCACAAAAGTGTAGTAACTCTTAGTGTACAACAAGTACTTGCCTTAAAAGCACAAGAGATGGATTTTTACAATAATAGAAGTTAATTTTGTCACTGTCTGTCTGTGTACAGTCATGAGTCATATTCTGCTTACAAGTAGCCAGACTTTAGATTATATTTCTCCAGGTTTTCTGAAGCTCTTTCAGAGACTTTCTGTGGAAATTGGCTGTTTTTTTCACTCATTTTCAGTCCAGTTCTCATATCTGACCATTTCCAGAAAATTGCTTTTTTTGTTTGTTAAGCCCCTTAACACCGACCTATTAGTTAATATAACAATGTCTCCACATCAGTGCTGATATAGAAGAGCAAACCAAAACAGTAGGCAAAGAAATTGTTTTTTTCCCCACAGTATTTCACACTGTTTCAACAGGTCCCTCTGTATAATCTGCGAATCTTTGAACTTCTGTACTAGTATATTATTAAAATGGCGGTAAAAACCACACAATCCTACCCTTGTGTCTTCAACCCAGCTGCGACGACCCCAGAACAACATGTGAGGTTACAAAAATCTAGACCAGTGATTCCCAAAATGTGGCCCGGGAAGGTACTGCAGGTGGGCCGCGGTAATAACAGAAATTTGAAATTACTGACAAGTATGTACAGTTACAAATTTATATAAATGTATTTATTCATATGAAAAGTATTAAAACTGGTAATATTTATAGACAACAACATTTTGAATAAAATTTTCAAGGAAACACATCGCCTTC
Source organism: Etia nguti (assembly GCA_015106755.1). Classification (NCBI taxonomy): domain Eukaryota; kingdom Metazoa; phylum Chordata; class Actinopteri; order Cichliformes; family Cichlidae; genus Etia; species Etia nguti. The sequence goes on along the minus strand of VUQG01031514.1, from coordinate 4,021 downwards.
TCTTATATTTTGAATGGAGTAAAGGTTTAAGATTTGGTGAGCCCCCGGGGATTTTCTGGTTTTTAAATGGGCCGCAGCACTCTTGACTTTAGGAATGGCTGTTCTAGACCAATGGCATTACTAGAAAGGTCCCCAGGATGGGGATTTGAGGAGCAAGTGCCACCCATTGCTACCCTTCTGTACACGCCCCTGTCTAGTGACACTAAGCTGCTGCAAATTTCATAAAAAATTAATAATTAAACATCTAATTTTTTAAAAATTACATTAATATTCTTCTGGAGCTGTCTAGCTTTAATTAAACCAAACCACCTCTCTCAAGTGTCACCGCGCTCGAACAATAAGACCCGTATCCGTGACAGCACGGGACAAGGCACGAACCTACTTTTTGTCGCTGCCCGGTGATGTGTCCCGGTCACTCTCACTAAAGCCTGCAGGAGACACTTTTCCCTCAGCATGAAGGCTGTTAGAGCCGCTGCACACGTTAGCTCTGAAAGCCATCTACAGCACGTGCAGCCATCAAGTAAAGTTTGACAGCAGCGGAGTGTTTTTCAAATATTTCAACCCTATTCTTCCGCCAAGTTATATAGTTCTTTAACGGGAGAAAAACAAAAAGTCATGTGACGCTAAGCAGCGGCATGCTAAGACTTTATGTTAAAATATTAAAATTAATCGCTACGTGCTCACAGGTGTCCCGTAACTGATGCTTTTGCTACCGTCTTAAAACGTCACTCGTACTAAATCAAAGCACCGGGATTGCCTGCTTGTCTCGGTTTACTCGCGCATCACTTCACGTGCACATCCCGAGAAGATAATGAGACCTCAGCGGTCCTGCATCAGTGCGGGTGTCCGCACTTCAGCATCAGCCCCGCGCCTCCGGAGCACTGCGGTATACTCGCCGCGTGAGTTACAGAGAAACTGGACCAGAAATTACACACTCGGTGAATACCGCGTGAGATTATGGAAAAACGTCCTCCTTCAGTCCCAGCAAAGTTTCCCACGAGTCCCGCAGGACACCTGAGAGCGAGTACCTACCGTCAATCGCCATGATGCTCCGTTCCGGACTCTACCAACTGTAGGGGGGTGTGGGGGTGTGATGGAGGCGGCAGGTCATTCATTTGTGTGTGTGTGTGTGTGTGTGTGTCAGAGAGAGCGAGAGCGAGAGCGAGAGAGCTTGTGTAACAGTTATATATATATATGATACTTAAAATGTAAACATCTAATAATTATATAAAACAGGCTACAAATAATAATATGTGCAGTATAACTGTATTATTGATGTAGGTTGGCTATTTTTGTTCTCCATGGTAACATTCATTTCCATTTCATTCATTTGTCCAGTTGTAGTAACCTACACTTTAGAAGTCTGCTGTTATGCTACTTTATTCCACTATTCCACCTCATTTCTGGGCCAAATATTGCGCGCTTAACTGCACTCCAATTGCATTCTCTTTCCAAAAATTTGAATTGTTGAATAAAAATCTAAGACCCGATATTGATAAGATAATGATAAATACTGATAAGATAATATATAATAAATGTTAAGGAAATTATGAAATGTTATTCTTTGTTTGACTGGTTCATAATTAATTAAGTTATGTTTGAGCAAAATCCCACAATTGCAGTTGAGCTAAGATTAAGCTAAGATATTGGACTGATAGTTTAAGCAATAATTGTAAAGTTGTTACTTTTATTAAAAAAAAATATACTGAGATACGGAGCAGATGGAGCTGCTTTCCTGATTTGTTTGTCCTTCTTTCTTTTAAAAAAAATAAATAATAATAATCTATGCAAAATACAGTTTTTAAATGACGATTTCATTTATTGGAGGGGGCTATCCCCACCAACATGGCCCTATGTGACAAAGTAACTGCCACATACACAAAACATTTGAGTGTGCCAAATTGCACACTTGGTTGTTTTGTTTTGTTTTTTTACAGCACTGTGTTTTGCTCTTTACAAATTATTCAAATATTTGCTCCACTCCACCTGAAGAAACTACAATTACAAAAATCCTCCCTGCATGTGAATGCATCAGTAATAATGCTTTAATATGCATCAAACACACTTTTATTTGTATTATTTGTCTCACTGGGAATTTTTCATGACAGACCTCACACTGATGCTGTGTGATAAAGTCTGGCTTGTTTTTAATCAGCTCATGTAATAGATGCTGGATGTGGTCGAGGTCAGGGCTCTAATCAAGTTGGTTATTTTTCTTTACTCAAACTCCTGTTACAAAGCAGGAAACCCACTTAAACTAGATCAAATATACTTAACAGTACAATATACTAAGTATACTATTTATACTGAAATTCCTGTGTTACAGCACCAAAAACATTAAACACAATAACCCTCATTAGTTGTTGTTCTAACTGTTGTTGTTCTAACTCTCTGATCAATATGAGTCGACTCAGTTCTAATAGCTCAGTTTCATTCAATCTTATTTAGTTCACCAAACCCTTTCACTCACTGTACATACAAAGTGGCTGGTTATGAATACTCAATAACACTTTAATGAGTTACCAATACAACTTCAACAGAATTAAAGGAATTAGAATGCTGAAGATGAAATCAAATGTTCACAGATTTAAAAGAAAACAATTTGAAATCACAATCATATATTCATTCATACCCATTCATATATGTCATGCGACAACCTAATTCCTATGACATCGTGCTATTATGCTGCATGCCTTTGATCTGAATGCATATATAGGGGTGAGAATTCTAAATTTCTAGTCCGTTTATTCGCAGCACTCGTGTTCGCAGCATTCAAATGTACGCCTGAGAAACATTTTGAAACAGTTGGATCTTTTACACAGTCGCTTTATCAAGACTCCAACATGTCTCCAAGAAAACACTGCAAAAAACAACAAGCTTACGCTGGCTTTCCTCTCCAGGGTGCGCAGCCAAATTCCCCAGATGATGTTTTATCCGTCCGAAGGGCATTAGCTGAAAGTAGGCAGGAAAACCAAAATCTAGAGAACAGGAAACAAATCCAAGCAGAGAAAAATCAACTTGAAGAGAAGTGCAGACAAATGGATACTCAAAATAAACACTTGGAAGAAAGGCACAATGAATTTGTCAAGAACCAACAAGACCAAAAAAAATAAAAAATACACAGAAGCAGCCCAACGTAGATATCATAAATGAGGGCTGGGAAATAATGTTTAATCAAGCTAAGCAGCGAATTGTAAACCTGATGACAACAAACAAGCAGAAGTGCAATCAGTTAAGAATAATGTCCTACCAGCTTCAACAGACACAAGCTATTAATCAGGAGATCCATGGGAATCTCCAAGACACTGAGAAAAAGAACCAGGAAATGCAAGTAAAACTTGATGAAGCCCTGGAAAAAAACAGTTTCTTCAAGAGAAGAAACAACAGGAAGAAATGCAGAAAAAGAAACAACTTATTCTCCAAGACTTAGAAAGAAAAAATCTACAGCTGCACGCATGTCATAATGAAATGAAGGAGAAAACCATTGAACTAGAAAGAGAAAAGGAAAAACTGAAAAAACAATGCTCAGGCATGCAGTATAGGATAGAATAGAAGAATAGAATAGAATAATCCTTTAATTGTCCCACAAGGGGAAATTTGGGTGTAACAGCAGCAAGAAAGACACATATACAAACAGTACACAGAACACAGAACAGAAACATACGCAATTTTTTACATATTTACATAAAGGAAAATGGTTACCAGAAACAGAGTACTGTACAGTTATTAAATTAAATAAACTGAAATACAGATAAGAGGGAAAAACCCAGGTTGTAGTGTGAATCGGTTGATAAAATAGTTACAGCGCTGATGTAAACCTCTATGTTTAGTGGGAGCAGTTCTGATTGTACAGTCTGACAGCTGCAGGGAGGAAGGACCTGCGGAAACGCTTCTTCATGCATCTAGGATGCAGCAGTCTGTCACTGAAGGAGCTCTGCAGTTCAGCAACATTTACATGCATGGGGTGGGAGACCCTGTCCATCAGAGATGTTATTTTGGCCAGAGTCCTTCTGTCTCCCAC
>VUQG01031512.1:0-15076 GCA_015106755.1 Etia nguti | reverse complement strand
ACATTCACAGCAGGTGGGATATCCAATCTTTAAGTGATGACCTGATGAAACCTGCTTCCGGGTCCAAACTACTCTGCATTTATTAATGCTGTTGTGTTTTTACCATGTTTTAATGCTTTGTATTTTGTTCTATTTAATCTGAACAAGCCCCTAAAAAAGTCAGTGATCACTGTCGGCCTCTCTCGGTTTTTATCATCACTATTCATTTTAAAGCCCAGTTTTTAAAACCTTAGATGTAACTACAGCCCAGCCCATGCAGCAGTGTATTAATGACCAACCTTATATTGCAGTTGTTCTCCTCACTGAAGTTTGGTCCGTTTACAGCATCCTGCCATGCAGTTACATTTGTTGGGAACCCTCACTGAGTTGAAAAAAAAATTATCGTTCATCCTCTAGCTTCACTGTGTTTATGTTATGCTAACCATAGCTGTGCAGCTAGCCACCACGTAGCACATCATTATATACCAGCTAGCCCAACTTCAGTAACCCTACAAACGTCACTGCTGTTTAGTTTTCTGTCTTCATTCATGTCGGAAGTGATAGCAGAGCTGTACGTTTTAATTTTTGCTGTGGCGGTTAAGCTGCCGGGTTTTTGGCTTGCTTATAATAGAGAAACATGGGTTGAGCTTAAAGGGTAAGCCTGGTTCAGAGCCAGCTGTCTGTACAGACAGGCTTCTGAAAGAGGTTAGACAAATAGCAGCGGCACTATCAGAAAGCTGGTTTGATAATAGCCCTCCTGGATACTCCATGCTTGGCATCACATGATAATGAAGAGGTGAGTGTTTAAAGTGATGGCAGTGATTCTACTGCAGAGAGGACTGCTTTGATCACTGAGGAGTACAAACAGGAAGATATCTCATCTGAGTGAAAGATGGTTTTTGGCTTTTCTGACAGCTCTATAATTAGTGTTACTTCACCTCTGTCAGACAGTTTTGATTAGTTTCTCATATGGAAAGACTGCAGGTTTAGCTGAAAATGAGATAACTTCCGTTTTATTCCCTTTTAACTCCTACATTTTTCATTCACTGCATTCAGTGCTTGCACTTTTCCCACATCTTCCTCCCCCTCTCTCATCCTGTGTGTTGCTAGGTGTTGGTTGCTACTGCGCTCACCCTAAGACTGACCCAGCTTCCCATCATCAGCGAGCCTACGCTGGTTTCAGCTGCAGCACCGTCACTTAAGAACAGCTCTTTTTGAATCCTCCTACGTCACTTTCACACACTTCATTTTCCCCTGCGTGAAAATTTCTCACTCGCCTCCCATATTTGCCATCCTCCTACAGTATTTTGTCTTGTTTTGTCCAACTGTAGTTATTTTTCAATATTGTGTGTTGACTTGGGGAATTAAATAAGCATGCCTGCTGCTTGCGTGGTGAAATATGTTACAAAGACGGTGTGAATCAGTAAGTGTAGGACAAAGAATAGCCAGTGAAGTTATGGCTCTTCTGAGATGTTAAATACCTTACTACCAGTGATTCAGATTATTCCTTGTTCATTACTCTTGAATGTTGTGGGCATTTGGCTGTCATCTGATTTCAGCTCAGTCAATGATCTGTCTCCAACCAAGAAAAATGAAAGATAATAGAGGTCATTTATCTACCTTATTAGCTTCGGCATAGTCTGCAGATCAGGGTTTCTGCTAGAGGACCAAGGAGAAAGTCAGATGCACAGGTTTCATCCTTCAAAATGAAGAGATTGTAAAATGAATTTAGATGTCAGAGCACTAAGTCATATTTAATCTCATTAAAGTAGACATAAGTGGACAGATTTCAGCTAAATAGACACAATGGTATTAAGCCATATCATATTTTCTGGGTCCTTTAAATGTTTTTTTTAACTTTAGGGTTTTTTTTCTACCTTTTTTTAAATGTTTAAATTAAAAAAACAAACATACATTACATGTGAACAGCAGCAAGATAGATCTGCTGACTTGAAGGTTGTAATGTTTTTTCTAAATTATGCAAATGTATCAAAGTGATGTTTGAGAGTCCAGTGGGACCTCATAATTTACACTGGCAGAAGCTATAGGATAATATATTTTACAGGTTTCTGGAAAGTTACCTGAAAACAAGTGATGCATTCTCGGATCTGGTCAGACCTGAAGCTGTAAATCTTTATGTAGTTAATGAGTGGAAAATAATTTTCCCAAGAAGCCATGTGAGAAAGTGGGACTGTTGTGGAGGGTCACTACAAGCAGAACTCAATTCTGGTCAATATTAAACTGCTACTTAGAAGAGTAGCTGTTACAGTTAGGCCCTAATTGTGCCCCCTTGGGAAAGTTAATTGCTCACCTGGATGTACTGTGTTGCATGTAATTATCATGCAGAAGGTATAAGCATAAGGTTATATGATGTGCCTGTACCTAATCATTCAGCATTGATGTAAAACATGAGAAGGTGGCGATAAGTTGTATAGTGTTCCTCTTACAGATTAATCCACCATTATTGTGTTTTTTTGTGAATTTGACTAAATAACACAGCATCTTTCAGGATAACGTCGAGTTTTGTTGGTTTGTCTTGGTTCTGCTAACAAGTCGATAGTATTGGCTCGATTCAAACAGTGAGGGCTAAATTGGGTTTTAGTGTTGACTTTTAATGGATGGAAATGCATGCAGTGGTGTATGTATTTAAAGCTACATTTGGATGCTGCTGTATTTACAGTGAGGATCAACCGTGGGTACCTCTGCATGTTTAATAATTTGGAGTCACTATAGAATCACCGAGTTTTATGTATTTGCTATTGGCTGCGAACAGCTCAGCTTTTTTTTGTTTGTTTGTTTGTTTTTTGAGAAGTGGTTTATACGTCTTAAGTGTGCATAAGTGCAGCAACAGAGACAATGAGGCTGATCGGCTCGTTGCAAAAAGGAGGTTGGAGACGTGACAATGAGCCACCATCTGAGTGAGTCTCTTCCTTATCTGGTCTTTAGGTCTGACGTCCTTGGCTGTTTCCGGGTCCAAACTCCTCTTCAGGTCCCAAAGTCGAACGAACACTGCGGCATCAGTGAGAGTTAAAAACTGTCTAAATTCTTTCATCTTTAATAAAATGATCAGTGTGGCTGCTCTACCAGGTGTAACAATTAAGTTTAACATCCAGGTATCCATGAAAACAGAAGTTATTAAATTTAACAGAGTTAGAAGTTAGCAGGGAGTTAGCTCACTAGTTTCCACCCAAACATAATATACCATGTTCTGACTGAGAGATTTCTGAGAAAATTAAAACGTACAGCTCTGCTATCACTTCCGACATAAATGAAGACAAAAACTAAACTGTAGTGACGTTTTTAGGGTTACTGAAGTTGGGCTAGCTGGTATATAATGATGTGCTACGTGGTGGCTAGCTGCACAGCTATGGTTAGCATAACATAAACACAGTGAAGCTGGAGGGTGAACGCTGACTTCATTCCACTCGATAAAAGTTAACGTGAGGGTTCCCGATGGTTAGGGACAAATACAATCGCATGGCAGGATGCTGTAAATGGACCAAACTTCAGTCAGGAGAACAAACTGAGATAATCCAGCCACAATATGAGACTAACCTCATATTGTGGCTGGATTATCTCAGTAGTCATCAACATACTGCTGCATGGGCTGGGCTGTAGTTACATCATAAGGTTTTAAAAACTGAGCTTTAAAATGAATACTGGTAATAAAAACCGAGAAAGGCGAAAAGGTGATCATTCCCTTTTTTTAGGGGCTTGTTGAGATTAAATAGAACAAGATACAAAGCATTAAAACATGTTAAAAACACAACAGCCTTAATAAACGCAGAGTAGTTTGGACCCGGAAGCAGAGTTCAAATGTCATCACTTAAAGAACGGATAGCATATCTACATTAACTTCTAGTTGTTGAACAGAAAGTTATTCTTTACCCAGATGGTTTAAAAACAGATTACCTAGATTTCTAGGTTTTGCTAGGTCCAGTATATTAAATGTGAGTATTTCTGGTTCATGTGCAAATGAACCCAAATATGGTTTTTCGTGTGACCTCTTGGAACACAGTGATGGACATCTTTCCCTATTTTCTGATATTTTAGAGGCCATTTTATGAGTTAGTGAACAGGGAAATATAATCTTTTTTTCTTTCTGTTTGGCTTAGAAACCAAAATACACTGGCTACTTTGGGTCTGGCAGATGTTGAATGCTTTTGTTTCTTAGTGTTCCTAAGACCAATCAACCTGAATCTCCAACTGAGGAAGTATAAAATTTTCAGGCTACCTATCTTTTGTCAGTATTTGGCTAAAGAATGCACAAGATGCTTGATGTAAATGAATTTCAATTGCCAGGTGGTGTTTTCATCACAGAAGCAGCTGCACAATAGTGTCAGACTTCTTTTAATGAAACAGGAAGGACACAGGCAAATATCAGCACAGTACAGGAACAGTGGCGAGCTGAAGGGCTCATTCATCCTTGAAGAGGATGGGCTATGGCATCACCAGATTGAACGTCATACATTCCTTTCAGCTAATAGTGAAAATAGACTAAACTAATAATGAAATAAAAGCTGGATCATCTGGATGTCACAGTAACCTAAGGATTGTTATTGAGGGTTACTGTGCTCAGTGGACTCTCCCACCAACTCTGTATAAGGTCAGAGAGACTTGGCCAGAGCTTCAGCTGAAACAAATCCTGTAAAAACCTGCATAAATTTAATCGGCATTAATCCAATATAAAAGATGTTCACCATTTTTTAAGCCCTTTCTTTATCGTAAAGTAGGTTTGGTAAAATCTGTTTTAAAAAGTCTATTGTTCCTATACCCCTTCACCAAACAGGACACATGTAATCTGATAGGTATTGGAGCCACTGTCTTAGGACAGGAAATTTCTGACAAATAAACAACAATATTTCAACTCTTCGAAGTGGGGTGGAGAATTTGCTGGCTGTCCAGAGTTTTGTTTGCTTTTCCGAGTTCAGTAATTTAGATTGCTTTCAGGCTGTTGCTCCACGGACAATACAATGTATACATTTTGGCTACTAATCGATGTGAAAGAGATTGTACTGTTGCCAGAGCAATCATTATTTGTTCATGTTTTTGGAGCATGTGCTTGAAGCTTTAGATTATAAACTGGTCATGCGTATTGAGATTTTATTTAGAAAGGTTTTAAGGAGCTTTAAAACCAAAGGGAACTCTGAGACAGCCGAGCAAGTCATGGAATGGAGCTTCACACGCACGAAATGAAAAGTGGACGTTTTTCCACAAAGACACTGACCTACAAAAAATGCATCCAGTGAGATTTTTCACAGTGACAGAGATGGAAATTTTGTCAGCAATCATTTCACTCGGAGAGAAATGTTAATTTTGTCCATCTCAGCGTTCCTGCTTTATAACTTTCCTCAAGGGATCACAAGAAAAATCTGCGTCCACAAAAATCGCAACAGCATATAACCACCTAAAATGTACATCTCTGCTACACATAATCAACACTTTTTTCCTATGTGCTTTAAGCAACTCTCTCTTCTTTGTGTTTTGCTTCCAAGGACCCTAGGCTTTTTTCTTTTTTGTTTTTTATTTTGGACATTCACTCATTTTCAGTCCTTGTACCTGACCATTTTCAGAGGAATGGTTTTTGTTTGGTAAAGCACTTAACTATAAATCATTGAAGCATGAAAAGGGCACTTAACTCGAGGAAAAAGTTTTGTGTCTGCACACAACAGACAACTTGGCAATGAACCAATTTTAAATGATATATTTAGGCACTTTGTTACTAGCAGCTTATCACAGAAACAAGTTTTGTTTTCATGACAGGCCATTTATTTGGTTGAATCAATGAAAAATGCCAAAGATGACACAGTTTATCAGGCAGAAAACTTGACAGATATAGGCATGGTGTGCAGGTTTTCCTTTTTAAAAAAATTTTTTTTAATTTAAAATTTTTATTTATTTTTTTTGAAATCGACAAGTACGGGACAAAAGAAGTGGCAAGCCTAAAAGATTATCTACAACAGATGAAGAGCAAAATGCTGAAGTATCTCAAATTGCACAAGAACTGGCCTGAAAGTCAGGAGAAACTGGTCTTATGTAGTGGTGAGTCGAAACTCGAGTCCAAATAAATCATTGTCAATGTACTGAGGAGGTCACTGTGATCCAACATGCAGTACCATCTGGAAAGCATCTGGTTGGCAGTGGCTTCATTTTTTGGCATTACAGTGATCCCAAACACACTGCCAATGCAGTAAAAGCATACCTGGATAGAAAAACACAGTGTAGCCCTATGAACCATGGTTTGGCCTTCCCAGAGCCTGAACCTGAACATTATTGAAGCAGGGTGGGATCATCACATCTTAGTTTGAGACACTTTTGCGGAACTGCTGCTTTGGATGGGCCTGATATTGATCAGCAGTCGATGCTTATGTGCAAGGTCACATTAATTTTGTGGTGGAAAAATTATATAAAGCTAAAAAGAAAAAGAAAAAATTAGCATTAGAATTGTAATTCTTTTTAAACATCAATATCAGTCCAGATTTTTCCAATCTGTAGATCATTAATTACTACATAATTACAGCTCCTAATTCCTCTTGAGGTATAAAATGGAAAACTTGTGTAAGCATAATTTCAGTTTTGTGTTTAGGAATCACAACCAAAGTGCTGTAACTCTACTATAGTTCTTCAGGGACTATAACAGAGTCCCAGAAACGGAGCAAGGCTCATAGATTGTAATTTCAAATCCATGTAGAATCCAGTTAGTTGATAGCATTGTGTAACAAACCTTAATTATATGTTCTAGTAAAATATCAGTAATGTTCCAACTTGCTATGTGAGTTTAATAACTGCATTTGGATGGAAAGTTTTCAGTGGATTACTGAGCTTGTCAGAATTTGGGCTACTGTCTGGTTTAAAATTTCTTTGCTGCCTTCCTTTCCCATTAGTGTCAGTTGGATTTTCCAGGTGCCAATACTTAATTTGATGTTGTCTTTATCACTTCAGCGTGACAGTGTGCATCCAATCACATAATGCTGGCTTTTCCAGCGCCCTGCTGCCCCGTGTGTCACTCTCAAATTTACTCTTGCTAAAAATAACAAGGTGGCGGTGACCTGTCTACCGGTGATTGTCTCTGCTACAGAATTTTAATAAGGGGTTGCAAGTCCTGCAGATTTGGCAGCGGTTTTTTGCAGGTGCTGCCCTGTGTTGGCAGCAGAAGTAAAAGTATGAAAACAAAGAAATGAGGATAAAACTGTTGCTTTTTTTATGCATTTTTACTACAAAGCTCTTTTTTTCTCTTCTTTTTTTTTTGCTCTTGTGTTATAACCAAGCGTAACTTTTTCCTTTGCTTTGTCACACTACAAAGGACATGCTGTTCATTTACACTACTCCACAATGTGTGATTGAAAAACAAACTAATAAAAAAAACATGGCGGGGTGTGAGGATTAGCATCAGTGAAAGCCAATTATAGTAACAGATTTTGAATAAGACTACAGGTAGCTAGTATCAGGAAACTAAATGCATCGTTGGTTAAACACAACTAAACTTTGTGGGAAAATGGAGAAGAGGAAAAAAACCTGTAGACACAAAAAGCTGAGAGAAGCCAGAGAATCCAGGCCGTGCTGTGAGAAGCTTAGAAGTAAAGAATATGTGTGAATAATGTTGTGTTCTTCTGCTGCATTGTATTCCATGTACTCCTCAAATGTTAAACCCTCGTCTTTAATTTGGTTTGTTTTCAAGTTAATGAACCTCTCCCTTTCCCATGCAGATCAGCACCAATATTTTCCGGGTTCTCCCACCAAGTGAAAATCCGGATTTTGACCCAGAAGAGGATGAGCCCACTCTCGAAGCTGCATGGCCTCACATACAAGTAAGGATCTTGTATTTCACTCTCTGTTTTGAACCTCTCTGATTTAATAGTTTTGTGTCACAACCTCTGCAAAATGCATATTCCTTTTTAAATTGGAATTTTTCTTGATATTCCAGCTGGTCTATGAGTTTCTTCTGCGCTTCTTGGAGAATCCAGACTTCCAACCCAGCATTGCAAAGAGATATATTGATCAGAAGTTTGTTCTGCAGGTGGGTGTTTTGTTTGTTGAAAGGAAGGTGGTTACTCGGTAATTGCATTGAATTATTCTTTTTATTTTATTTTATTTTTTTTTACCGATTGCAAGTAGTTGTGGAGACCAGCTGCTTTCGATTGCAATGTGATTTCATAGGTTACCTGATGGGAGACAACCTGTCTCCAAACTGTCGCTGTCCAACTTTGACTGCAGACGCTCTCAGGCAGTAATTGAATCCAACTGCTAACTTGACTCCATTCAGTGGAAGACTGATAGCAGAGATTTGCAGACCTTTTTCAAAGCAAGACGTCTTCAAAGAAATCATTTCCAAAGCAACAACATCTAAAGTGGTTAAAGTGTTAGCAACACTAGGGGAAAAGGAGCAGTCTCCAACAACTGTTTTCATTAGTGTAATTGTAGTATTAGAGACCTTTGATTGGTTTTAGGTCTGTGTCCCCTCCAAAGAGCACTTCAGACAACTTTCATAATGATGATGATGTAAATAAGCAGTTTCTAAAGTAACCTACAACGACCAGGTTATAGGGATTTCACAAAAACAAGAAATTGCGTGTTTAGGTCAATAAATTAGAACCACACAAGATAACATAAACTTTTGTGAACATTATGTGTGGAGCATTGCTACAACACAACAGCTGCAGCTTTAGCAGTTCACAAAAAATGATGGTAACCTTTCTTGTTGAACATTTTTCTGATGTCCTTAATATAGAGTTCACTGATTCGTTCCGCTTCTGTTATTGACCAGTACATATTACAAAAATGAAAGTGCCATTGGGTTTTAAGTCTTTTAGCAATAGTTTGATCCTTGATAATTATTTGTTTTGTTCTTTAACACATACATCATAATTCGAAATGAACTTCCTTTGATATGCTCAGTCTAGAGGTAGGGTAGGTTGTTTGGGTACCTGATCTCTGCTCACGTGAGAGGTAGGAGACTCCGGGGCAAATCCAGGAGAGCATTTCTCTGGAAATGTTTGAGAGCATCTCACTGCCAAAAGAGGTGGAGAGGGAGGAAGAATACACACTTATAATTTTTGCTATTTTTGCTCGAATGTGACAAAAACTATTGATCAGGTAATTCTTGCAGCCATTTACAGATTCTGCTTATTGTTACAGGTGGTGTCTCATCTCATTTGTGTGCATGATTAAACATAACACGAGTTATTAAAGCCCATTATGATGTGTTTTGGGAGTTCACAGGCTTACAGTACGCTCTGTAGATGAATCAGACTGTTAATATGTTGCAGCTCGTCTCCATGTGTCCTGGATCTTTACCCACCTACTGCAGGAATGTTTCACTTCTTGCGAAGCAGCAACTAAAAGGAACCACAAGGTCTGGAATGCTGGCTGGGGCACATCCGAGGTGCCTGCTCTGACTTTCCATGATGCGAGTGTGTCGTTTGTGAGCTTTAAATAGCTGCCAGTTGTTTGCTCTTCAGCAAAAGCGTACTGTGGTTGAAGCAAAGAGTGTGGGATGGATGTATGGGTGGTAGTAAAGGCAAGGCTTTGCTAGCCCTTAGCATAGTACACACACAGCATGAGACTGGGTATTCAAAGATACTTCTAAGGTGCTCATAAAACACAGAAGAGGCCTGGAGAGGTTTTCCCAGAGGAGAATGAGGTTCACTAGTTTGGTCAAGAATATTTTCTCACTGGAGGGAAACACATGATCAAAATTATGAGATTCCAGGTCCACACCAGGAAAAAATTCTAGTTATTGTGTCTTATACTGATAAAACTTTTTTCCTTTGTACTTTGAACCAGTAGCTGTTACACCTTAGTTACATACCTACCTAAAATAAACCCTGCAGTTAATTTAGCACTCTTTTAATATTTCACATGTTTCTATTATTGCATGACTGAACGTCCACACCCATTTCACCCGTTAAAATGGGTGTGGACTATACTGAAAATGAAACGCAGCAATTTAGAGTGAGGGGGAAAAAACCAAACTGATCAAAAGAAATGCATATAATGCTAACTGTTAGCTTGTGGTTGGAAATTTTGGGGAGTGCAGTTCCTTATGACTGAATTCTGCCGATCTTCTTGCCCCAGTGGTATGGTGTTTCAGTGTGTTGGTTTGGGCTTTTCTGTTGCTTGTTTACATGTTTTCCCTGTACTTGTGTGGTTTACAGCGTTCTGTCATAATTCAGTCATGGTGGGTAGGTAGGTTAATTGGTGATTTTAAATTGGTTTTATGTATGGATGTAAGACTATATGGCTATTTCTCTGTGTGACTCCTGTGATCGATTTGCAACATGTCCAGAGTGTAACCGGACTATTGCATAGAGATGGCTTGCAGTTCAGTGACTTGATGGATGGTTACATTCATAGCTAGTTTGATAGTATCTGTTGTATTTCCTGATTGCCTTTTTGTTTTGACCAGATTCTCAAAAACCACTCAGGTTAAAAAAAGGGTCCAACTTAGCCCTGTTTAAATGCTTGCAAATTCTTGAAATTATAAAGAAGGGATTTTGGAATATTCTCAGCATATAGGAAACGATATGTAATAAGATGTGAAGAACTGTTAATTTAACATGGTTAGATTTATAGTAGTTAACTGACAAAGACATTCCTCAGCCTGGTGCACCAGAGCAAAGTAAGGTGGTTAACTCAAGGAGCCATGCCAAAGAGTTTCTGCAGTATACTGAAGGTGGAAAAACAGAGACATGTTGGAAGAAAGTGTGCGGATTTTTCACAAACACCGCAGGGTCGTCATCTTCATCTAATTTTTAAACTAAGTTTTCATCGTGGTCTGGCAAACACAAAATCAGTCAGAATTAAATACAAGCACTTTGTGCCAATCAACCAACACCTACGGCATGGTATGTAACCAATTAGAGGTTGCTAAAAATGGAAAGCAGAACCCCCCTCTTGCATGTCAAAATAGTACAAGTGTACCAAAACTGAAAATGAGAGTTCTGCAAAAGCACCAAATCCTGAAGAATAGTAAACAATACTTAAAAAAACAAAAGAAAAATAAAACAATTTCATATAATGTCCCAACTGTAAAAGCAAACAAGAACCAGGTAGTTAGTAGCCAAATATGTAAAAACCATAGGTTTTACGTGACATACATGAAATGGTTTGTATTTTTACAGTTTTAAACAACCTGTTAGCTTGCTAAGATCAAGTGAGCCTGGGTGAGTTTGAATGGAGATGCCAAGCTGTGTCCCGTGTCTAGAACCCCAATTTTAAAGAGGTAAGAATGCTGTGAAAAAATCTAATAAACCCATATGTTACTCACAGTAGAACAGTGCAAATGTAAAATGTTTTCTGAAATATTTTAATATTTCTAGAAGAAATATGAACTTATGAAATCGATGGCAAGCAACACATTTCAAAAAAGCCTGGATGTGGGCAGCGAAAGGCTGGAGAGTGGCACTGAAAAGAATGCGGGAAAATAGAACATTTTCTCAGTTTAAACATTTGGGATGTTTTCTGTGTTATGTTAACAAATCCTTGTTTTTGTGCCAAATTTTTTAGGGGGGGGATTGGGCTTGCAACTGCCTCCTGACTGGAGGAGTCATGTCAACAGATATTTTAACAAAATATCTGGAGCTTCATGCTACAGTAGTGTCAGTTCATTTTGACATTTGGCACAGCTACATCATATATCATTTTGTTATGGCTCAACTACAGCTGCATTTATGATCTCCGATCTAAAAGTGTTGATAATATTTTTTAAATTTATATTTAGAGCTACCTTTGATTAAAATCACATGTGACAATGTGACTTGATGTTGATCGCACACAAAAGTGTGATCATCTTAAATAACCAAAACAGCTTGTGAATGCAGATGGACTAATTGTTTGAAGAGTCCTCTCACCACGGGTCACAGGCAGGAGGCAGGTGTCCAGAGGAGAGGAGGAGGCACTAATTAAAGAAGTGAGAGAAACCTCAAGTATGAGCTTGGTGCAATAATATGATATCCCTGTTAGCAGCTACACGTTGCTGTTTATTTGACAACCAATAAGGACCTCCAAAACACCCAAAAACTGAAGTCACATCTGCTAACACAGGGCGCCACGTTATTCTCATGCAGTACAGCTGAGCCGTTAATGTGACATTGTCCAGTCAGTGTCAGTGAGTGCCTGAGGTTTTATACGCAAATAGAAAGCTGTTGTTTCCCTTCAAAGTCATTGCAGTCAGGTTTTTAACTCATCTTGCATGTAGAGTATGTCTCTGTTCATGTTGTCTCAGTATACCTGGACAGGCCTATCAGAGGGCTCCAGTTTTTTAACAAGGACTCTAAATTCAGTAATAAGTGGTTTCCATGGTTATCTATGCGTACTCATAATATTGTCATATATTCCTTTATATATTCAGTGGTTAATGAAATCAAATTTGACCTAGACATCCCTTTTTTTGTGAAAAAATACTCCTGAAGACTTTATCCAGTGTGTCACCCTGTCATTGTTAAATATTGATATTACCGAAGGTACAAACAATATGTCTGAATAGCGTGCTTTCATTTCATTAAAAAAAACCTGCGTTCACATCTACATAACATTTTGTCATCACTGATAGTCGATCTGTGGTAATAAAGTTCAGCTGAGAGATCCAAGCGATTAATTTTCTGTCAATCAAGTTATTGTTTCAGCCCTACTGCTGCACCAGCCCCTCGGGGTATTTTCATGGAAACGACTAATCAGTGCTTTGGCTTATAAATAAAATATTTAGTTACAGTTACATAAGTTAACATTTTTTCATAACATACATTTATCACAAAGTAAAGATTAGAAAGTGTTGGTGGATAACCTTTGAAAATGACTCCTGACAAATTGAGTCACTTCATCACTTTGATGGAGGAATTTTGTAACTCTAATAGGGGCTATGAAGCAGTCCTGCTTTAAAGAAATCAGCACAACATCCTGCAGATATTTTGGATCGCTACTTTGGAATTAGTGTCTTGATTTTCTGCGATTTATGTAGATTTTATAAATTTGTACTCCACTGAATCCTCACCATAGTGAGTCGTGTTTGCAGTTATGCATGTGTGCTGTGTCTGCATTGTTTTGGCATGTTATGTGAAACTGTGAAGCTGTTAAAACTGGAATCGGAGCGAATAAATCCTGAACAACAGAAAAGAGAAACAACTTCCGCAACAACCGAGTCTATACATATTAGGGGAAAGCTAGATGTGCCGTTGGTCCTATTGTCCCCCAAACACTGCTGGAGTGTGGCTGCAGAGAAGGTTACCCCACTTTGGTAGTGCTAGCCACCCCACATAAAGCACAATGCATGGCCCAAAAGCAAAAATCAATCAATAATAGTTTGTCTCAAAAACGACAACTTTAATCTCCACATTTTGACTTTTTTCTCGAAATTTTGACTTTGATTATTCTTAATGTTACACAAAATATAAACTATATGATATATGATTTTTTTCATTAGTTGAATATCTTGCATTAAGTAGACATTAACCAGCTGGTGAAGGCACTGTGATACTATATTGTAGATGTCTGAGTGTCAGAATTTTAGATGACCTGTTTTCTCAGCATCCTGGTGAAAGTGGCCTGACCCAGTTGCTTTCCTTCCAAAATAACTCAAAGTAAATTAAACCGAAACATTTCATGACCCCTAGTTTGTCTGTTTTATCTCATGTTTAATTTTAATATATACAGCTAAACGTTCTGAAACAAACTGGGAAATATGGGAAATACTGGGAATGAGCAGGATGTGCTCTGATGCCCCAGAGGAAAGCCTAATAGCTAGCTGTTCATTTGCAACACAGAGAAAGCGGTTGTGCCGTTTAACAGCCATATTTTAGTGTGGTTCAGAGCCGAATGAATGTGAATCAGCACCGTGCGGAAGAACAACATGTGAAACCCTTTTTCTGGATATAGTTAAAAATAGATCGTCAGCTCTGTCACCAAGGTGCTGATGACATGCTAGTGGAAGATGAGTGCCATACCCCGAAGCTGATCGGAGCCTGAAAACACTCCATTTGAACTCGGTGGCATCGGCTTGGCTGCCTTCAACAGTATTGTAATAATGAGTCATCACATGTTACTGCAAGTGGCTGCTTTACACCAGGGCTCTCAAATCTGTTTAAATGATAGAGAATTCACTCACACATGCTCTGTGCTTGTTAGATAAGATGTTGGTAGCTGGTTAAGCACCTCCTGTGTTATCTCTTATGTATATATGTTTGCATAATTTAAGGTGACAGCTGGCTCAGTGAATGTAAGTCACTTTAATCTGTTTTTAATAATAAGATGTGTCATGAGACAATGTGGCAGTGTGAAACAGTCACTTGATGTGATAAAAGCCATAGAGAATTTTAACCTGAATATACACCACTCCCTTTCTTTACACAGAGTGGGTCTGCAGCTTTACTCTGTGAGCAGTTTGACTCTAAATTGACCCTTTTTGTAAGGACTACCTGCTCGGCACCAGACAACACACAGAAATAGCAAGTTGATTACCTAATCATAAGCAGTATGTCAGTTGATAGCCACTACGACATATGATTTTTTTTAGAATTATGACTATGACAGTGTTGGTTTTCTTTCACCAGAAGTGAACATCTTTGGATGAATGGGTAGACTTCTCTAAGTTAGCCACCTTGAGTAGCAATGTGCTGCTGAATGCAGTTAAGGGTGCACTATTTTTGGCCATCAGGAGTACTGTGGAGTGTATACAAAAGCACCCTTTATTAACTGAACACCTTTCTTACTTTGAGCAAGTCATATGATGCAAAAATTAAGATGAGCAAGAATGAAACAATTACCCAGCTCACTTTCCTCAGTAGGGCAAAAATGATCCACGGAAATAAACGGTTCCCTAGAATCTAAAAATACCGTCTAGCACTAATAATCTGTATGGGTGCAATGCACAGGCACACACATAGCTCTGTTAGTTAATGCTAAGTAACAGACTCATAAAATACTAGAACCTCAATCAACAAAACGCGTGTACACACAGAATAAAGAAGTCCAGTTTAATGACAGGGGGCTCCAGCTACCTATATCAGGACAGCTGTCGATCTGTGTGGCCACGCCCCTAACTCGGTTCTCCAGAGGAAGAAAAATGCTGTTATGAAACTATCCAAAATACAAGCTTTGCATTTAA
>VUQG01031509.1:28635-40844 GCA_015106755.1 Etia nguti | reverse complement strand
TGATCAAAGACCACTGATCAATGGCCATGAGTACCATTCACAGAGAGTTGGGGAATGGCTGCAATCACAGCATTGTAAGATGGTGAAAGATGTACCCTTAGGCCCCCTCCTCGATTCAGAATGGTACTCATGGCCATTGATCAGTGGGCTTTGATCAGTCCATCTTCACACTGTTCTTGAGAAACAAAATGTCAAAGCCTTTGTTTTTAATTCAATTCAATTCAATTTTATTTCAATTCAATTTTATTTATATAACGCCAAATCACAACAACAGTCGCCTCAAGGCGCTTTATATTTTATAGTAGATCATACAATAATAGATACAGAGAAAACCCAACAATCATATGACCCCCTATGATTGTTGGGTTTTTCTCTGTATGTATTATTGTAGGGTCTACCTTACAATATAAAGCGCCTTGAGGCAACTGTTGTTGTGATTTGGGGCTGTATAAATAAAATTGAATTGAAAATTTAAATTAAAATCCGTTGGGCCTTGTAGTTTTTATTGATGGAGTACAGGACCCTGTTCACAGCAACCTGCAGTAAATGCAGTAATAAAGTGTAAACTGAGTGGAGGTTTAGCGGCTCCCAAAAGGAAGACAAACCAAAGAATTTTGGAAACTCAACCGATTATACATCTTAATTAGTTAGAGACATACCGCAGTTTCCTCAAAGCCTCAACTTTAGAGACAAGGAAAAATGAATGTATGGTGTTTTGAAAAAGAAAAGGATTCTGAACATTGGCCAAAATAATTATTTTGAACTTGCAATTTCATTTACTTGGGAAATAGAAATGGCAAATGGAAGGCTGTTATCCTATAGTTAAAGTAACAATGACTTTTATTAGTAAAAAATGTTGAAAAGGTAATCATGAAAACACATGGAGTATAAGGCAGCAGCATATACATGTTTTGTTTTTTTTTCCAAATACTGATGAGAGCACATGGGTCCTTATTTTATGAGTAATGACCACTTAATGAAGCTTTGGCAAAAAGCTCAGTCATCTTTTTATTCTCTTTTATTATTCTCAGCCTTCCAGCTTTTTATTCCATCAAAATCCTTTTCATTCATTGTCTGTTTATTCTTGAATCAGTCCAAAACTGTTATTCTTTAAATATAGTTTTACACTTATAATAAATCTCTCTGAAAATAGTCTTAGGAAATATCGAGGAAAATATGTTACCGTGGATACCTAATCATTTGCACAAATGCATGACTCTTACAGATAACATAATAGGAAGTTTCTATGCGTGTTCATGGATACAACATTGATTTAAACAAAATTCATTTTTTACCCTTTTTTCAGATGAAATAACATAATTACTACCACAGTGAGTGATAGTGGTTATGTCAGAGAATATAGTTGGTCTGCTCTCCCTTACCACCACAAAAGAAATTCAACTGTATTTTATCACATAGGTCAAAGATCCCCTCGAGGCATGCTAAGAAAAATACTGGATTTGAATAATATATTGTAGTGTTTTGATATGTGATAAAACCCTGTATGGAGGATTTAAAACTCACATTGCAGATTAGAACCTGAAAACTCTCTTGTGCCAAACCCAGAGTACTCATCATTCTGCATAATGAAGTTCAAAGGGGAATCACTGATTGCAATTATTTTTGATTGGAAGGACATTATCCTCAAAAATCATAAAATTAATTACCCAAAATTGTCCATAATATGAGGTTGTGCATACCATAACTGAATATCACGTTTGCTTTTGGTGTGTCTGACAAACAGTAGGCGAAATCATAAATTCTGCACTGGTGAACTGGATCCAATTCACCTCCAAACTTCAGCTCATTACCTAATTTAAGATCACTCCACTGCTCTGTTTCAGTATTCGATCACAAGGGAAATATAAGAGCCAATTTTCATGCTGTGTTACACATCAAATCTGCTGAAAACTGATAAACCACTATTGAAGATGAACTTGTCAATATTAAAGACATGCTTTTTTGTACTTGACCCTGCAGAAAAAGCTCTTTTTGAGAGTTTCAGTATATAGTATATATATTATGTTGTTTCTTTTTGTGATACTCATTGACACATGCATTGCAGGAGGAACACTATGCCAACTGCTAAGGACATGAAGTTGCCCTAAATGATTGGCTAACAACTTGCGGTGAAGCTTATCAAATGAATGAGGGAATAAGAGAGCAGATGTAACAAAATTAGTGGTGAAAAATAATAAATCTACAGTGGAGGACAGCAAATCAGAGATTTAACTCATTAAACTGACATATAATAATGAAATACATACACTGATTCATCAGTGCATCAACACCTAGCCCCCAATTTTATACTTTATTTTATCTTCATTAGTAACACAGGTATCGTGATGTATCGTACACGATTGTTTTGTACTGGCTCGAGTATTTCAGAATTGCTGAAATTAAATACTTACTACACTATTATAGATGTACTGTAATATAATGAAAACTGCATACTAGTTCAGGCAAATAGCTCACACTGTACTGTTTGATGGTGATGGTATGTGACATGTCCGTCAATCTTGCAAATTATATTTTTTCATCTCAACCTCATACTAAGCAAGTGTGAATGCATTTGGCAATGTGCCTCTGGTGCCAACAGCTAGAACTGGTAACAGGTACATTAGAATTAATTAAAGATTCATAGGCCCTTATAGAAGTAGTGTTTCTTCCATAACAACTTTTCATGCACTGAAGTACTAATGTTCTTAATTTTGACTGGGTAATAAATACATACCAATAAATGTATCCCAGAAAGTTGAATCTGTTCCATCTGGATGTGGGGAGAAGTGTTTCATGGTCCATTTAAGTGACTTCCTCAGACTCAGCTGACTGCAGGTTTCATTAACAACCTTTGTTGGATGATCAAGCATGTGTCAAGACATGCCAATAAATATATTATACAAAAAAAATGCAACAGTGACACTGGAAATGGGCATTTCAGTTTAAAAAAAATAACTAACCTAATATTAACAATATCTCTTGGCACAAATTCAAAGGGCTTAGCGCTAATGATCTGCTAATCTGAACTGGTTGTCATGACAGCACAATGACAGGCCATAAAGAGACAGAGACAAAGAGTGAGAGAAAAAGAAACTGGAAGGAAATAGGTTGGGAGATTTGCAGTCAGTCTGATGTACGCCAGCGTTAAGTGCTAAAGTGTTTTAAACATTACCCCCCCACCCACCCACCCACCGTGAAGTCTATTTAGCTCCCGTACACAAATCTCGGCTGCCTTGTTCGCTACTCGCTATGTGTGGCAGTGAAGACAGTAAAGTACTTTACAACAGTGATCCAACATCTAATTAATTCACAATATAGGAATTTAAAGAAAGTACATTAACTTTGCTGGCACAAATTATCTCATCAAATCTGATGTGCTGTAAAATCGGTTACAATAAGTTAATATTTCAACCAGAAATACCCGAAATTCTTTTTCTCAACATTCTGAAGGGTGAAGGTTTTGTCTCTTTTTGAATTTGACTGAGTCTGAAGTTTTGATATAAAAAAGTAATTTAAAGGCCTTACCTTCAGCTTTGACAGACATAAATATGAAAAAACATATAAGTTGTTTGGTTCTAATTTTTTGATTAGTGATTAGTAATGTGATTGGAGAACTTAGCATTACAATAGCGCAATATTTCTGTAGGACACATCTAGTTTAACTTAGCTGCCATTAGTGACTGGCTGATACTGATGGGTTCCAGTGCTACAAAACAAGCAAAAACAAATGAACTGAGGTGTTTACTTACTTACGGGCTCAGCTATTTATTTTTCTTTGGACTGCTTCTTCTCATTTGTTATCAACCTGGAATACTTGGCAGTCAATTTATTCTTGTGCTGACTAAGCACCTGTATTCATTTTCTTATTTCAATGTCGGTGAAACTGCCTTTTCTTTATCTCTGGTCCTCTATAGTTGTTGCAAATCAGGGGTGACAAATGAGCAAGGCAGTGAAGACTATTATCTATGTAGCCTAGCAAAGCATACTCCTAGGCAACATTCACAGTGAAATGGGCACTCACATGTATGTACATTACTAAAATCAGCTATAGCTAATATTAGGTTAGGTTTGGTCTGTGTCACGGTCTGAGCTGGCAGACCTTTTGGAGATGAGAATGAGGACCCAAATGCAGATGAAGATGGATGTTGAACAGAAAGCGGGCCTTTATTATGGAGGAACTGAGCAATAAACAAAAGCAAAGACCGACTACACGGAGCTAACAAAACCTTAACTGGGAAGACTAAACACTACATGAAACCTGAAAACTTGGAACAAGAAACCTGAAAACCTGGAGACATGGGGGAAATACACCGGGGAGGATACACAGACGATCCCACAGGGAACAAAGGAAAACACACACTATATATCCAGATGGTAACGAGGAAAGGAGTAACCAAAAGGAGACACAGCGGAACCAAATCTGACGAGAGGAGACAGGGAGAATGTAAAACTGGATACTCTCACACAAGACACAAGACTGTCAAAGTAAAACAGGAAATACAAGACAGACAATGAGACGTGACTGACTAGATGAAAAACATGAGACACGGGGAAGGCAATGTAACAGAAACCACCGGCAAGAACTATGAATATAACATAAACAGAAAACCATCAAGAGAACTAAGACAATGAATAACAATATTTAAGGAATCTTAATTACAAAAACACAAAACACTGGGTCACAGCCCCAGTGCCGTGACAGTCTAACCAATTCTACTGGTCTTACTAAAAAGAGACTTGGGATTTGCGACCATGATTAGTGAAAAAGAATTTGTGAAATTAAATTGGAGTCCTTGTGACTCTAGTTGGGTTTATTGAAATAAAAAGAAAACACTGTTATATGGGTTGAAAAGGCAAAAACTGATTTCTGTTCACCGTCCTAATCTGCATCTATGCAGCCATTCAATGAGATGAATGGCTGAAGATGTGAAATATTCATAAAATATATATATCTTCCACAGTGGAATAAAAGGGTTAGGCCAAAAAGGAGTTAGGCCATTTTTACTTTTTTCACCAGCTATTTCTACTCACTCTCTGAAGCTTCTAATGCAGAACTATTAAGTGGAAAAACTTGAAATATTGATAGCGATTAAAGTTTAACTCGAAGGTTCTTCTAAGATTGACCTGACACCATTGACATGATTAATTCTGCAGAGACAACTGGCAGCTCTTTTCTTCATGGAGAGCTCACAAAAAAAACTGATACTACTATATCACAAATTCATATGGAAACCCAGCTCAAAATGAGAACCAGCTAACGAATCCAACTTTCAGTAAAGATTCAAACAGCTGGATCCTACAACTCCCACATAGTACTTAAAGGTGCTAAGTCTAAAAAAAGCCCAAGTTCCAGTCCCCTAGGTGGTACTACAGAATTGCAGATTAAAATATCTGATGTCAGCAGCCAAAGCCAAGATGACCTTTATGTCGTTACTGTGATACTTTTTCTTTCTTTTCTTTCTTATGCATAAAAAGGCTCCTCTATAGCTACAAGCTACATTATGCAACTGTTCATGGTATTTGCATCGTGCATGTATAACGTAACTTCGATCACCTACCTACCTAGATCTTTTAGTTGTGAGGGCGCCATCATATTTTTCACATCTGCAATTTTGAAAAGTATGCAGCAAGTGTGCTGTTTGTGCAGTACACTTGCTGTACAAACCCACTTTCGAAAATGTTCTGATGCAATGTAAATGTAAATAAAAACAGAAAGCAATTAATGTCATTAACCCTTATTTTATCCACAAAAGAACATAGAAAACATATAAAAAGTGCAACATTTTACTATTTCATAGAAACTTTGGGCTCATATTCAGCAACATGTTATAATAAATTTGGGACATGGGGGAGCAAAAGGTTGAACACATATGTGGTGAGTAATTGGAGGTTCACCAATCTGTAAAAATCTGACAAGACAAATCAGACAAGAATAAGACAATCTGGAACATTTGTGAGATGTTTTGATGCCATCAATTCAAAATGAGCTAATATTTTCCATTAAATAGTAAAATGTCTCAGTTTAAACATTTTATTTTATTCGCAGTAGAACAAAAATTATGCTTTCTATGTGTCAAATATGGTTTTCAATGAGATTAGCATGGTTTCATTTATTTGCATTTTACACAGCATCCCAATTTTAGGGGAATTAGGGTTATACAGTGGTCCCTCATTTATCGTGGGAGTTACAATTATTATAGATGTTTTAAGGCTGTAAAACCCCTCACTACACACTTTATACACTTTTCTCAGACAGGCATGAACATTTTCACACTTTTCTCTCTTATTTAAACACTCTCAAAGTTCAAACCTTCGTAGAAAAATAAGTCCAGTATTATAGAATGAAACCAAAGATCAAACCCTGTTTTCAGGCCCAGAACATGGGAATAGAGCAGCTGCCAGAGAATTCACCATTAATGAATCAATGGTATGGAAGTGGAGGAAGCAAGAAGAATGAGTGGAGTAAAGTTTGACTTATCTGACTGTTTTGTTTCGCTTAATGCGCCTTATAATCTGAAAAATACGGTAACTTCTACCTTCCTTAGCATGTCCAGAAGTCCAACTTTTTGTGTGATGGTTAGAATCTTCCTCTGCCTTTTGGGTGCTACCGCAGGTGTCTTTGGCGGTGCAAAAAACGTTTCGCCGACATTGTTGTGTTTGCTGGGGAGAAAACTTACAGTACAGCACTTCAGAGTCACACTGCTAGCGATCGAAGATTCATGTAAATTTGAGAAGCTGAACACATTCTGTACTGGAAAGGAGAAAAGGAGACACGGCACGGAGGAGATTGTTTGACAACGGTCTGGACGCAGAACACAATGCGTTATAAAAAAAAAAAATTAATAAAAAAGCATGCAAAATTGCACCAAAAAAAATCAGCGAAACAGCGAGGCCGCGAAAGGTGAAGCGCGTTACAGTGAGGGACCACTGTACACAAGAATGTGTAAGTCCAGTTTTCTTTTATAACATATATGATGTGTGAGCAAAAAATCCTGGCATGTTCAGACAACTTTTATTGTGACTACTGAAAGTCTTATTCTACCCATACACAATGTGCACTCTGAGATTTCACTAACTTGCACTGCAAACATCAATAAGTCTTTCAAACTGACCCAAATTTCATGTGAAGGATCATTGCTGGTGATAAGAGCTGCTTCTCCAACTGAACAATTATCAGTTGAGTCAGAGTTTTCAAGCCTCAAGGCTCTGCATCATGCGAGTAGCTTTTTGTTTTAACCGTTCAATGTATTGACTGTGAAGGGATTATCAAAGTAGAATTCAATTCAGTTTAATTCTCAACAACAGTTTCCTAAAGGTGCTTCATATTGGAAGGTAAAGAACCTACAATAATACAGAAAAAAACAACAATCAGATGACCCCATATGAACATCATAGGGTGGTTGGTTCACCACCTGGAACACTCCCCAGATCTGGCTCCCTGTAGTTTTGTCTAAATCCACAAAAATTAACTTCAGTTTGAAGGTTCACATTGGGGCAAATCTCGTACCCATCACAGAGGCACATGTGCAATTGACCATAATGGGACTGAGATACATAAAGGAGTTCTAAAAAAGGATCCAGAGATGTATCTTAACTGGCTCTTATTTACCTCTTTTCCACTCAAGTCTCACCCACACAACCAGAAAAGCACTTATTTCTATGCTAATGTGATTTCTAACAAACATTCATATGCTGCAACAGTCAGGGATCAAACCACCGACTGTCCAGTTAGTAGGAAACCTGCTCTACTTCCCGAGTGATTGGATGACCTTGGATGTGAAATCCCAGTTAATGTTTTTGACTTTTATGAACCTAATATCAACATATGTATAAGTCCTGAGCCTAAAACTCAGGCTTCTAAAAGTTCTTTCTACTCTCAGATTAGTATGATGTCTAATAGAGGGAGATATCCTCAATATAGTCATCTGCTGTTTGTTGGGGAAGCCAATCAACAGAAAGTTGGCTTGAAAATGAGTAGAGCTAAAACGGCTTATCCTAGCATAAGACAAACAAATTTTAAAGAATTAATTTCGAACTGGTGCAAAGATATTCTTAAGAACAAAAATCCAGACAAGAATGGGATTTTAATTCAGATATATAATAATATATGGTGTTTCTGTCAGGGTGTAGGGTGGTTAAAAATAATTTTTTAAATCATGAATCATCAGCTCTGTTGTCTTTCTAATCAAGTGACCTCTATACACCGGAGCAAAAAAGCTTGAAGGCTATGTAGATGTGGGAGTTTCAGTCACGTTTAATGTTGCACCAGGTAATTGATTGCAATCATTAGTGCAGCGTAGAGTGACCTTGCTTATAGGAAAGAAGGGGGTTGGGGGGGTTGGAGTGACTTTGCAGGAAGACAGAAAAACAAAGGCAGCATACGAGTGGTTTAATAGACTGTAATGTGTGTTGTCAGTGCATTGGAGGTACGCGTGTGTAAGAGATGAACTCAGAGGGCAGACACATCTGAAGGTAAATAAATCATATTCCCAGCGCTGGGCTGACATCTTACACTCCTGCTGCCTGCTTCCATATTACAGATTTAATGACTGACAGAGGAAAAAACAGCAAGCAGCTTCTACCACTTGCTGCTTTCATGACTGCTGATTTAAGCAATGCTGTTAAAACGTTTATTTCTTTACATCGTAGCATTACGATGTGGAAATACCATTTGAAAACGAGGCATGACCTGTAAATATCCCTCAACGCAAATGAACAATAAAGTGGAAAACACACTTGCCACTCTGCATTGCTTAAACCAAGGCTGGTTTGAGCAATACAGGCTGTTTTTTGCATTATGGTGGCACTGCTTTTTAATATTTAATGATTTAATATTATTCTTGCTGAATGTCTGAATGTGTCTCCTGTTCATGTCATGATAGAAAGAGACATAGCAAGAAGGAGCATGCCAGATGGATGACTGAATAAGTATGAAGTGGATATTAAAACCACAGACTGTGTATAAAAGATAAATGTAGTCATGGTGATGTCACTCATTGGGTTTGGACAAGCAAACAAGTTAGGGGTGCAACGAACAGATACGCATATCTGCTAATTAGTTAATCAGTTAATTAGTGCTTTCACTCACAAAAAACAGAAGCAGAATTCCTTGGATGGTCTGAGTCATACAGCAGGTCATATTATTTATCAGAAAATTCCATTAAAAATGCTCCAGAAGACACCAAACAGCACACACACAGTGGAGAGGTCTAGGTCTAGAGTAGGTGATACACTGGGGTCAGTCAAAGCACCTATGCTTCTCAACTCCAAGATCCAGACAGATTAGATAAAAATATTCCCTCACTGTATATATTTCACTACAGGAGCTCTAACCATGCTTCTAATGCTGTAAAGTCAGCATTTTAACATGGGAGTCTATAGGGATCGACTCACTTTTGGAGCCATCCTCAAGTGGCTGTGCTGTTCTGTTTGTGCAGTAAATTTGAGGGACTCGGGCAGACGTTATAATCATGGCTTTAAACTGCAAATTTAAAAGATCTCAAATGCACACACAAATTTTTCTCACTGATGCTGAAATGGGCTGTCCGCAGCCCATAACTCAACACCTTATCTCACGCTCCTGCTGTTCAATATGTGATAAGCTCAACAGGAGGTTTATAATTGTCAGTCACAAAAAAAAAAGAAAAGCTATCTTCTGTTTAATGTTTGATCCTCTTTTCCTCCAATCTTCTGCCAAGTCTAAAATCCATTA
The DNA here is from genome assembly GCA_015106755.1 of Etia nguti. Taxonomy (NCBI): domain Eukaryota; kingdom Metazoa; phylum Chordata; class Actinopteri; order Cichliformes; family Cichlidae; genus Etia; species Etia nguti. The sequence continues at coordinate 31,132 of VUQG01031509.1, read as the reverse complement.
TGTCAGCTTCAAACATTCAAAAGAGGAATTAATGTGCAAAGAATTTAACAGCAATGGCCAAATTGGTTTGCATCCCACCTAATATGAAAGAGGCGCAATTAAAATGTCAGGGCTGGAAGACTCCCAGTGTGGCACCAGCTCTGCTTTTGTTTCCTGGATAATAAAGGAGTCAATGATTGTTCAGGAGCAGCACAACCAGACATATAGTCAGTATTACAGTCCACAGGCTGGACATTGTGGGCTTAGTGGAAAGCCTCTGAATGCAAAGTAGCTTAGGAGTGGCAGAGGAAATGGGATATCAATAGCGGCCAACAGATTTGGCTGCTGTTCAGAAGCCTGATGCTCCGCTTCAGTGCTGACTTGAGCCCAAACTGTGCTGGGGCATATCAGTTTATAGCCAAGCAGTGCTTGCAGAAAATTCTCAGCATTTGTTTTAAGTTGCCTCGAGAATTAATGTCTGCCTCAAAGGACGTTCTAATGATCACTCACACTTCTTTAGGTTAGTTTCCCGAACTGCCTGAAATGTAGCAGATAATATTTTTGTGGTGCGCGGTGAACTCCGACTCCCACCCATCTGGAGGACTTATTTGCTAAAGTGATGTTTCTGCTGGATGACAAGGCGAGAAAAAACATGGAGTCTGGTTCCAAAGCACAGCTGCATCTTCATCATGACAGAGTGTTGAGAAAAAATAGCTACTACAGACGACAAGGTGAGTTGTTTTTATTTTTTTTTAATTATTTTGCAGTGCTGTGCATTGGAGGAGGCTTTTACTCCAAATAGATTCACTGTGCTCTCCACACCAGCCAGACCTGCTGCTCTGAATGCTAAGCTCTCTCATAAATTGTAAATGACAACTTGATTCATGCAGGTAATACATTTTACTGTCCGACTGGGTGACATTGTGGTTATACAATATTGAAGATCTGGGGCGATGCGGAGGGAGGACGTTGGAATTATGGTAATACCACTGAGGCATACTCAGCAACAAAAATTAAACATTACGACACCAGCTGGTGAGGACAAATGCTTGACTAGCAAGGACAAGGCCAGACACAGTGCTGCGAAAAAGTATTTGCCCCCTTCCCCATTCTTTAGTGTTTTTGTTTTGTTTTGTTTGCGTATTTTTTATACTTACATGTTTCACTACAAAGAATTTTTAACATTAGCTTTTAAATTCAGCTTTTAAATGATGATTTAATTTATGGAGGGGAACAAAATCTATCAAAAAGGTCCAGAGAGATGGTGACTTGAACCTAGGGCCCTCTTGCTATAAGACAACAGTGCAAACCACTGGGCCATGCTGCTCATGGGCTGATGATCTCAAACATGTAAGCATGACATCAGAAAGGGGGCAAATACTTTTCACCATCACCATGCTACAGGGGAGGAAAGGTGAAACTGGTTTAGGACTGACATTGGAGAGTAAGATGTGAATAACCTTCAGAGATCTGCTGAAGATGACAGACTTTTATAGTATTGATGGAATGTTTCAGCTGTAGTCACCAGAGAGCCCAGTGGCAAGGCCGTTATTCAGGTGCACACACTCTCTGCACTTCAGCAGTGGCCTGCCTCACATCTATATACCCACACCTAAGAGCTCAGTGCAAGCACAATTTTCTACCTTCAGGCACCCGGCATCGGCAGTGAAGTGGAAGTGCCATATTCAGGGGCAAGTTATATTTGAATCTTTTGTTTATTGATGTGAAAGCGCCGCAGAGTTGTTGACCACACATCACACCACTGACACCATGTTCCATCGGCAATAAAGTGTATACTTTATCACCTAAAGCAACCTAAAAAATTATTAGTAGGTAAAAAAAAATACAATTAAAAAGATAACTTCCTCAATGCCTTGGTAAGGTCAATGTAAATCATCAATCCAACAGATGAAGACGAACCTCTGTGAAAGAAGGAATCAATACTACTGCAACAAGCGGTGGACGTAAAGACACACCTGGCATCATCACCCTCACATAGCCATCTCTTTGGCTGTCCTTTAAACACCTCTTCTCTTCTTTCTATGCAATCTCCCTCACCCTTTCATTCAAACACTGACCTTAGACCTGTGAGCGTCTACAAGCAGCAGCAGCAGCGGTGAGTCTCTTATGAGCTTGTAAATTCTCTGCTATTGATCCAGTTCTGCAGGGTCTCTCGGAGTGATTGGCTATAATTTTATTTTCCCTCAGTTATATCCATTGGCCAGGCAATTAATCAGACTTCCATAATATTGTGTAAGTACAGCATCTTGGAATGAAAACTTCTATTAAAAGCGCCAAATCCATACTACTGTGTAGAATTCTAAGATAACACAGCTTGACAGACATAAATTAGTATTTTTGCACCAACAAGATTCCCAAAGAGCTATTAGCCAAAAACTGGCATATGTCAACATGCTGTGCAGTGTGCCCTAAAAAATACTTGAGGAACCTGGAGAAGTGGAAATCCAAAGGAGAAACAGATTTAAAAAAAAAAAAAAAAAATATCTACATTAGAAGA
>VUQG01031509.1:0-28615 GCA_015106755.1 Etia nguti | reverse complement strand
AAAACAAAATAAAAAAAAAAAAAAAAAACTATCTACATTAGAAGAAGAATATCAGAAAGCAATTTCCGTGAGTAATAGGAATACTTCCCGCAAAGACCTGACACAGGACCTGAGACATGGATTTGGTCCTTCTGTTGATTCAATAAATGTGGTCATACCAAATATTTATTTTCAAACTCATTAGACTCCACTTTTGTCTCATATATCATATTTGTGCATATTTCAATAAATCGATAAATCAATTTGGCATTTTCTTAGCAAAGAAAATTGTGGGAACTAAGACTTGTGCACAGTATTGCACAGTATTGCATACCATTGATATCATTTGTTCTGCCATGCTCCTCTGTCCATATGGGAGCTTTGAGTAGAAAAAGATCATGAACAAACTGCATATGAATGACATTACTCCAATGAAGCATTTCACTCCAAAAATGAGCACCTATCAATTTAAAAAAGTGCCACTTGAGCTCACGATGGGCATCGCACATATTATTTAAATAATATTCCATTGTGCACACAAATGGGTAATTTAGCACTTAGCTGGTGAAATTACTTTGCTTTTAAGATCACAATCTTCTCTACTACACCTCTTCTATAATGAATGGTGATCATTATGTCACCCAAAATGAGGTGGAAGCATCATTTAGTGCTTTTTTTATTGTTTTATTTATTATTTAGTGTGTACAGTTATTAAGTTTTTCTATGAGCATATCTATGAGTATTTTTGATACTGACTAGAATTTCACTAAAGTGAAACTAATGACAGAAAGGTCTGTGGACTGGGACATTTTTCTAGATGAGTTTTTCAGTGTTTTGCAGAGCAGGAAAAAAAAAAACATCTTTTCCTTCTCAATCGAATTGAGAATCATAATTTAGTAAGTATTTCTTGTGAGTTGATGGTGTAAAGGGTAGGAGAGAAAATATATCGTAACAAAGCCAATGTGACTTTGTATGAATGCATGTAGTTTCTTGTTTCTGCAGAGCTGCTGCACAACTTTCAATTAATCATGACCTTGATGAGGCAACTCATACTGCTGTAGCCTTGTTACCAAACGCTGGGGAACATTATTGGTGGTCACTTGACAATCTTTTCCCGCTTACTTTACTTTAACCATTTGGCCAAATGACTGCTGCTCTGATCGCATTCCATTCTGTTTGCATTACCACTAGGGGTAATGCAGCCGGAAAGGGAGCAGGTTGCCAAACAGTTTGGTTGCTGGCTACAAAGTCAAGTTAGTGCTGACTGCCTTATTACCAAATACTACAGATGTCCATCAATGGCTAAGTCACGACCATAGTGTTGTAACATTAAAATTCTCTAATGCTGGATGCTAAAGGCTCCTTTTCTACAATGCACTAGTTTTCCCCATTTTATTTAGGTACGTTATTGCTGGCTAATCTACTGCCAGTCATTAGAATGCCTTAATGCTGGCTAGTGCTAGCCACATGGCTAATCTTTCCATCAGCAAAAAGACTGCACAGCACAGCAGCCAAGATATTAGGGCTGTGCGATATGATCAAAATCTCATATCCCGATATAAGACATTTCTCATCCCGATAACGATATATACCACAAAATAGTGCATTTTCTGTAAATTCTGTGAATCTCGGGCAACTCGACTTGTGTGAAGTGTTTTCAGCTGGGCGTAGTGTACCTGGAGTCGAGTGTTTTAACTGATGCATGAAACTATATATTTTTAGATATAAGTTGTAACGTCCGCCATTTTCTTCGTGAGTATTTATTATATGGCATGCTGCAGGAAAAAGCCTGTTCTAGCGTTTGCGTCTATGGTTTATTTTGAGCACATGACGACTCTTTTTTGGTTCTCATCCATAGAGATAGCTCAGTAGGTAGAGTGTTCACCCCATGCTTGGAAGGTCAGGGATTCAAATCCACCAAAAGGCTACCCTGAGGTACCCCTGAGCAAGGCACCGTCTCTACACACTGCTCCCTGCTGTATTGGTGGCTGCCCACTGCTTCACTGAGTGAAGTAAATGCAGGGGACTAATTTCCTACAGGAAATAAAGTATACATTATTGTTATTACATAACCTCAAGCCGACCACTGAATTCAAACCCAAAACCATCTTGTTGTGAGGTCACGGTGCTAACCAATAAATTTTTATTTGTTTTTTCATCAGGGAGAATTCCTTCTATGGAACAATTCTCCAATTTCTAGTTTAAACACTGGTAGCCTTCCTGTCTTCTACTTCCAACTGGCAGGCTGAATGTCATTATTGTGGCAGTCCTCAACATCACTCAGCCTCCTTTGAAAGCCTCCTGTCTCCCAACTGGATAGACTCCAACTCCACCTTGACTGTAATTTGTTCTTGACTGTAGCTTGTTGTTTGTGGAGAGCTTGTGTGTAGCAGGTGGAGAAATGGTTTTTGAACCGAGGAGAAATACTTGGCATGAATATATCCAGGACGAAGAAGAAGCAAACTACTGACCTCAGTTGTACAGGTCTGTCCAAGGGATCATTATTACTATTATTCTGCTATTTACTCTATAAAGTATATACTGTATTGTTAGTTAATAATAAATAAACACAGATACTGCCACTCATGGGTGTGATTGTGTGGACCCCAAATACCCCCACAAGCATCATCTAATTCTTTGGGAAACACAGTTTTGTGTTATTAATGAGTCACCTAGTGGTTTACTGCACATTACTAGGCTACTCTACTGCCCATCATGCCCACAATATGCTCTTTATACTGGTCAGTCCAGTCAGGTACCCGTGGTTTACTGGAATACATATGCATAAAAAAAATTTAAAAAATGATACCAGCGATACTAAATGTTGAATATAGACACATTACCACACTAAAACATGTGTGTTTGCCTCAGATGATGGACAGCAGTGTGGCTCTAACATTAAAAGGACATTTGTGAACCAGAGGGACTTTATGGGCATCAAATACTACTGACCCAAGTCATCACACAGACAAAAAGACTCCAGATTTTGGTGGAAAAGCTGCCATGTTTAATTTCGTGCAGCTAATTAACTTCTAGGTGTCAGAACATCCACATTTCTTATTCATGTTAACTAACTTACCTATTCAAGCATGTGGGAAAAGCTAATGTGGACAATGCATAAGAACTGGTACTAATGTACAATATGTGCAATGCTGCTGTCCACTGCTGTCTTTCACTGTGTTTCACCCAGCTGCAGAGTCACAGCCTCTATCAGGGGGGTTGAGGAATTATCGGGAACACCATCTCAGACCTTGCAGACAGGTACAGCATGGAACAGACTGAACACATCCCATTATACAGCAGGGCACAGACAGCCGCACCTGTCTAGGTAACACATAGGACTCCAGGCTATAGTGATGCTGGGGGAGAACACACACACACACAAGGCAGATAAATGCAGACAACGCTAGTAGGAGTGTTTTTTTCTTTTCTTTTTTTTATTGAACTTGTGCCTATGTATAGATGCCTTCGTGTTTCTCTTCATGTAAAAAAAGGCTATGGGCTTCATTTTTTTAGGCTTTTGCGCACACACTGGTGCACTCACACATCTCCACTGCAAGTTCAGCTGACAGAGCTCCTCTTTGTTGCTCTGTTGAACTTGAGGGGTGAGTGGAAGCCAGATGAAGGGTCCTGTGGTAATTACCTTGTCTCGCAGCCTGTCTACCACACACACACAGACATACACGCACGAGGATTCACACAAACACATCTGTGCCACTGCTGATGGCAGCACAGGCTGAGGACATGCAACTTCAGCACTCCTTCCGCTAAATAACACTACTCCTACTGAGGGGCACTAAGAACACCACGTGCACACACAGGCATGCGTACATACACCCACACATACACGGGTACTCTCTCCAGAGATGAAGTCTAAATTATCTTCCACACAGTGTATAAATACAACAATTGTTTCATAGAGACAGCTCTTAGCTCTGCGACAGATCATTGACCTGTCCAGGGGGTACCCTGCCTCTTGCCCTGTGACAGCTGGGATAGGCCCGACCTCCCAATGACCCTGAATTTGATAAGGAGAAGAAAATGGATGGATGGGAACGCAGTTATTTTAGTACTATTCAATTCAATTCAATTCAAATCAATTCAATTTTATTTATACAGCGCCAAATCACAACAACAGTCACCTCAAGGTGCTTTATATTGTAAGGTAGACCCTACAATAATACATAAGAGAAAAACCCAACAATCATATGACCCCCTATGAGCAAGCACTTTGGCAACAGTGGGAAAGAAAAACTCCCTTTCAACAGGAAGAAACCTCCGGCAGAACCAGGCTCAGGGAGAGGCAGCCATCTGCCGCGACCGTTTGGGGTGAGAGAAGGAAGACAGGATGAAAGACATGCTGTGGAAGAGAGACAGAGATTAATAACAAGTATGATTCCGTGTAGAGAGGTCTGTTAACAAACTGGAAGCTGGTTCCACAGAAGAGGGGCCTGAAAACTGAAGGCTCTGCCTCCCATTCTACTGTTAAATAGTCTAGGAACAACAAGTAAGCCTGCAGTGCGAGAGCGCAGTGCTCTAATGGGGTGATATGGTTCTATAAGGTCATTAAGACTACTATACTATATATATTAGTACGAAAGCGGATATAAATGATGTGGCATATCATCATAATATTTCCTATATATAAATAGAGAGAGAGCAAAATAGAGATAGTAATCCTTATTATATTACTGCTGATAGCGTGCAATTATATCAAACTTCTTTTCCTATCATGAGTAAAATAAAAAAAGATGATAAAGAAAAGAAAATTATTATTTTATTTTTCTTTCACACTCACAGACAAAGATACATATTTTTCTATTTTGTCTGCATTCATATTCATTATTTAAATCATTCATTCTGTTAATGTCTGAGTTGTAATGGACGGGTATTTATGTAAAACTTTTCCAAAAAACTGACACTGTAACATATACATAAAAATGAAAATATAAAACAGAGTATCTGTACTCTACCTAATATTGGCATTTTGGAGTGTTACAGCATTAATGAATAATTTGTACAAGGCAAAGGTGGTGGGTGGGGTTTAAATGCTTGTTGATCCCCATGTTTACCTGTGTGGGCACAGTTTAATATTTAATTTTAATGTCTTCATCCAGCACAATATGACAGTTTGTTCAGTGGGAACCTGAGTAGCTCACATGAACCCAGCAGAACATCTTTGCGATGTGGTAGAACAGCAACACGAAGAAGAACCTCAAAAGGTTTTGGAAACCAAGAATGACATGACAGTAAATACAGGCCCATTTAATAACATTTCAGTAACTAGAACTGCACTTACCTATAACTCAAAATGATTCAATTGAGTTTAAATATAATAATCCGCTTATATTGGCTGCTAAGGCCACAGCTCAAAAGGGCAGTCTAATTAATGTTGACAACCTGCAACTACAAGCTGAAAATTAAATGTTAATTAAATATACAGGTATCTGACTACACTGCTACAGTGCTTACATTAACACTGCATCTACTAAGTACCTTGCTTCTGCTGGTTCAGAATTATAAAGTAAATAAAGCTGACAAGTTTAAAATATGAATATGACTTCCTGAAACTTTAACTGAGTGCCTTCTTAAATGTAGGTGATACCAACCGCTTTTTTGGGTATAGTGCACTGGATGTGTAGATATGGTGCTTTCTTCCCCCCATGCATGACACAAAACTGAACGGGCTTTTCCATAGTAATGTTGCTCAGACAACATCTGCAGGCTCTAATACGAGTGGATACATTAATACAATAATCATCACTTGAGTCACACAGTAAATATTTTATATTGTCATAAAGGGGTGGTTTCCTTTTAATAGATTATATTAGATTGAGTACAGATACTGGTTTGCCTAGTTCACCTGTACCAGCCTAAAAGAAAAAGAATTCTCATCTATATGCTTCTATATATTTTCCCCTCCGCGAATCGCTACCTTATAATGGTGGAGGGGTTTGTGTGTCCCAGGGATCCCAGGGGCTATGTTGTCTGGGGACTTTTCTCCCCTGGTAGGGTCTCCCATGGCAAATTGGTCCTGGGTGAGGGACCAGACAAAGAGCGACAGCCACAGTTTGGCCATAACGAACACTATGTACGAACATAAGAGTGTCCATAATTGCAAGTGGCACCAAGACACTCTAGGCCGCATCTCCATTGCCGAAGCCGCTTCACTGAGCTGCGGCCGCAAGGTGGTTGGTGCCTGTCGTGGTGGTAACCCCGAACTAAATGGTGGACACCAGAGGTAAGGGGAGCCACCAAGCTGAAAAAGGAGTCCTATCGGGCTTGGTTAGCCTGTGGGACTTCAGAGGCAGCTGATAGGTACTGACAGACCAAGCAGAACGCGGCGCGGGTAGTGGCTAAAGCAAAAACTGGGCTGTGGGAGGAGTTCAGAGAGGCCATGGAAAAAGACTTTCGGACTGCCTTAAACAACTCCTTGGTGGCAGAGCCCCTTGGGTGGATGAGGTCCGCCCTGAGTTCCTGAAGGCTCTGTATGTTGTAGGGCTGTCTTGGTTGACACGCCTCTACAATGTTGCGCGGAGATTAGGGGCAGTACCCCTGGATTGGCAGACCGGGGTGGTGGTTCCCATCTTTAAGAAAAGGGACCGGAGGGTGTGTTCTAACTATAGGGGAATTACACTCCTCAGCCTCCCTGGGAAGGTCTATGCCAGGGTGCTGGAAAGGAGAGTCCATCCGTTAGTCGAACCTCGGATACAGGAGGAACAATGCGGCTTTCGTCCTGGTCGTGGAAGACTGGATCAGGTCTTTATCCACTCGATGATACTTGAGGGTGCATGGGAGTTTGCCCAACCAGTCTACATGTGTTTTGGGGACTTGGAGAAGGCATTCGACCGTGTCCCTCGGGGTGTCCTGTGGGGGGTACTCCGGGAGAATGGGGTGTCTGGCCCATTGCTACGGGCCATTCAATCCCTTATACAACCGTTGCAAGAGTTTGGTCCGCATAGCCGGCAATAAGTCGGACCTGTTCCTGGTGGGGGATGGGCTCCACCAGGGCTGCCCTTTGTTAACGATTCTTTTCGTAATTTTTATGGACAGAATTTCTAGGCGTAGCCAAGTGGTGGAAGGCTTTCACTTCGGTGGTCTCAGAATCTCATCTTTGCTTTTCGCGGAAAAAATATAAATAATTACTCAAAAATGAAAAACAACTATGAAAAATTGATGTACAAGGAGCATTGTTGAGAACCACAAGCTAAAACAGTTGCGGGGGAAACATTGGGTATATTTACATGCCTGATATCGTATCGATAATGACTTATGACTGACAACTCATTAGTTAATGAGTGTGTGAATGAGTGTCATATCAGAGATAAAACTCAATTTTCAACCATGGTATGATCAAAATGTGTAAAACAGATTTAACTTTTTATTTAATAGGACCCAAACAGTGTTTACAGAGGTCAAGACAAACAGCAGCAGACGGCTTAGCCTGGTTTTGCTGGAGATTTCATCCGTTTAAAAGGGACTTTTTCCTCCTCACTATCACCAAGTGCTTGCTTATATAGGGTTGGCATTCCTTTTAATATTGCAGGGTATTTACCATAAGACAACTGTTGTTGTGAATTGGCGCTATATAAATAAAACTGAACTGAATTGAACAACAAAAAAAAAAAACAGCAGGCGCTCGAACCACTATGACGTTGTGTGCCTCCCTCTGTGTGTGTATGCAGAAGGCATAATAACCTGTGGTCCAGCTTCCCACAGTTGCCGCAGGCTCTCCGAGGTGAGGCTGCCATCTCTAGCCAACAAGAGATCTGGTGAGAGGCCATGCTGTTCAGTATTGCCCCCAGTAAATAAATGATTTCACCTGTCAGAGCTGCTAAACTTCAGCTTCACAAGGGTGAAAGCATGTCTTTGAGTTAATTTTTTTTTTTTTGGCTTATGTGTATGTGTATGTGTGTGTGTTTGAGCGAGAAAGAGCATGATGAGCAACAGAGGGCAGAGAGTGGATACTTTTACTGGAGTTTGACATAAATCCTGACAGAAGTACACAGTCTACTTTCCATTGTTCTGTCAGCCTGTCAGAGACAGTTTGGCTTTAAAAACCCCACATATATCAGCATACAGAGATGTGCACACACACACTGTGCAGCTCTCTAAACTTTTAACCTCATAACGCATCAGTGCTGGCTGAAGGAGTATTCAGAAAATTATATTAACCTGTGCTTTTGTTTGTGTCAGAGCAGTCCAAAGGAAATGCTGTGAGATCAGAGGGATTATGTACAGTACAGTGTGTTGAGTGTGAATGAATGTGTGGAGCGAGGCAACCAGGGACAAGGGGAATAGAACAGCACAGGTGAGAAACATTCAATTTATTTATTTTAACAATATGAATGAAGAGCCATGATGTTAAAATGAACCCAGTGACATTTTGGGGTAGTGAGCAGGGAGGCATGGGTATAATTTTGAAAGCATGTGTGCACTTCTGAAAGAAAAGAGGACACTGATTGTAAATGATACCAGCAAGAGGCCTGATGAAAGATCAGGTTCCTTTGTGAAGAGGTAAACAGGGTTAACTGGTGTGGATACTGGCTCACTGTACCTCCAGCTGCGTGTCTGGATCTTTGAATGCCACTTTAATGAGAGCTTTTCAAACACTTCCACCTTTGGTCCAGACTTTGACAGATTAGCCTTTGTTACTCAGAGGGAGGGAGGACAGTAAAGGTAAAGGGAAGACAGTGAAAAAGAAATCTGTAAAAGCCATAATATATCTGCAGCGGCTTTAATGGGATTGTTGATCAATACCAGTGACTCAAAGACTATTCTGCCACCTTCTGTGGCTTCAAGTTTCAAGCCTTGTAAATAAAACACCCATTAGATGACTTAACACCACTTTAAAGAATTTCTCTAATTGGGGTTAGGGAGATGTAAAGAGGCTACATTTAAAGTTAAGCATTTGGGAGAGTTAACTTACTCTGTTGGAGGCTTTAGAGGTTTTCAATAGCCTCCACTAAAGCCTGGGTGGTGGGATCTTCTATTGCCACTCTATGTTGTTAATATTTCCCAAAGTTTGAATAATTACAATGAATAAAAGGGAGATTTCAGATTATATTGTGACCTGATGTTATAACCGTCTGTGACAGCTGCAAATGATTAATATCTTAATCATTTACAAAATGAATTTACCCTGACCGTCATGGCTGCGGCAGCAGTCGTGTGGTGTAGTGAAGGAGGACCCAAAATGCAGCCAAAGGCTGATGATATGAGTGAGCCTTTATTTACAGTGGGGAATAACCAACAAATACGGGAGTGGCGAGGACAGAACTAAACATAAACCTAAACTGGGGAAACTTATAACAAACAAAACCTGAAACTATAACTCACAGAATAACACGCAGGGAAAAACATATGGAGATGAAACAGGGGATGAAGAGCGGAGAATGGAAAACAGAGAGATGAGGAGGTTACCAAATTACACAGACGACGCAACAAGGAATACAGGCAGGCACACTATAAATACACACAAGGTAACGAGGGAATGACACACCAGAGGGGAACACAGCTGAACCTAATTAGACAAGACAAGGAAGTAAAACAGAATACACTAACATGAGACAGGACCTTCAAAGTAAAACAGGAAATTCACAAACTGTTCTACAACACAAACTCAGGGACATGAACAGCGCAGGGGAGAGAACACAGGTAGGAATAATAAAACACTAAATACAAGAACCAAACCCTAAGAACTAATACAAAATCAGAAGAAACTAGAAAATAATGCAAATAAACTCAAAAACGCTGGGTCAGCAACCAAGGACCATGACACTGACAACTTATATTTTAAGCAGCATCTTTAAAACAAATAACCTGTTATTTCAAACACAAAGCACTCTACAGCAAATTATACTGCTGGACACACTTTTCTGGGTTCTGCTGATATTTTATAAACAATTGGTGGAAATGTCTTTATTCATCTAAAAAAAAAAAAAAAAAAAAAAAATTAAGTATAATGAAGTAAGCTCAAAGATTGCTGCTCATGTCATGATGAATGAATTCATTCATGTTTATTTGTCAACCTGCAGACTGAGCTGCTGAAATGTGTTTCTAAAATCAAGATTTTCAGGTTTCAACCATTCTGCACCTTGACAACATGTCACACATTTTTTTAAATCATTTTTTATCTCAAAGATGTTGTTGGAATTCACATGCTATGATTGAATATGTTGTAGAACCATAATTAATGGCAGTAAGCTGAAGTAATCATTTCCTGCGTGACTTTATCAAACGTCCTCATTGCTGTAGAGGGATTTTTGCCCACTTCTCTTTAGAGTGTTGCTTCAGTTATTGAAGATTGTGGTCATTCATTTATCACGGGTCTCTTAAGTTCCCACCACAGCCTTAGTGGAGGTACAACATTGGAACACAAACACCCATTTTCTTTGCTTGGGATCATTGTCTATTTATCTAACATTCACACACATTCAAGTTAGAATGGGGGTTAGTATCTTGGAGGATATTTAGCATGCAGACTGGAGGACCTTGCACCAACCTTGCAATTAGCAGATGACCTGCTCTACTACCAGAGCTTCAGCCTCCCCCATTCATCGGGATGTATTTGCCTCCCAATGGTTACACAGATTATGGTACTGCGTTAACAAACAGCTGATTGTTTCACATGTGGAAATGGCCCAAAATTCTGGTTTTGTAGAGATGGTAACATTTGCTGATGATCAATTAATCAAGTGCATTTCACTAACAGCAATTGGCTGCTACTTGTCTTCTTGATTCCTATGGAAGTAGTTTTCATAGGACAGCAGAGTCCAGAGAAAACTTTCTTTTTTACAGGACTGTACACAGGCTACAGCTTTTCTAGCTTAGCAGAAATATTTACCAGAGATATAATTATCAAATGTCATGTGTTTCTGTACCCATCCCTCTCTCTTCATTTATACACTAACTTAGCTCCATCTCAGGCTATTTTTTAAGGCTGTAAAGTTTAAACCAGTGTTTGATCAGTTTCATGAGCTGTGGTCAGTGACTGGAGTTTAGCTGCTCTTTTGCTAAGCTCTGACAGGTCGGGTGTTCAGAGGGCAGTGAAGGCCATGTGTCTGAAAATGCTCAACTTGTTTTTGTTGGATCCAGTCAGTATGGTGAAAAGCAATGTGGACAATAGAATAGGATAACTGCTTTGATAGAACAGCAGAAGGTAAGAAGTATTAGAGGAGACTTAAAGTCCTCTTTTGCGTAGGCTGGTGGCGTGATGGTCAAAAATGCTTTTATTTCTTCTTGAAAACACATTCTGTGCACTAGGGCTTCTCAAGAATCCTAATTTTTAGATTTCAATTCAATTAAGTAGTTTGTTGTGATAGTTTGACAATACATTTTTGTTAACCATTAAGCACATATATAGCATTTTGGTTCAAATTAAAGTACTTTGGCCTAACTTCACATCACCTTAAACATATAAATGCAAAACCAAAACATATGAAGTCATGAAACTGAATTTATGCATTTTCCTACTATAATTATTATTAAATAATCAATGCCTTTCATTAACGCAATATAGCTATTTGGTGGGGTGTGGTCTCTGGCTCAGCTGCAGGGAAGGGGTGTTGCAGCGGGTTGAGGGCCAGTGCTACAGGGAGGCTGGTGGACACAGCTGATGATGGTTATCCAATTGTGCCTCCCCTTTTTCAGCAGCATACTGGGACCTGGCGAGGAGAGGAGGACAGAGACTGGGCTGCAGCTGTGCATGAGAGCTGGAGTTGTGCTGGGTGTGTATGTGAGGGCAGCTGAAAAGCTATCACTATAAATAAACGTGCACCAAACAATCTCTGTGTGTCCTTTGTGTCTTGACTGTGGTCAGAGAAGTGTTACCAGCTATTTCAGTTTTTCCTATTTTTTGTTGCTGAAGGATAATATAGCTCTTGATTGTTTGGACACACTGCGTGGTGAGGAGGAGTTGAGAAACGTCATTGAAATAATATATGGAGAAGGATTTTATATTTCTAGTGAACTCATAGTACATGGCATTCCTACCACTCTTACACAGAAACTTACATAAAACAGACATTATATGGTAGAGCAGGTCATCTACTGATTGGAAGGTTGGTGGTTCGATTCCTGGCTTCCCCTAGTCTGCATGCCAAATATCCTTGGGCAAGATACTAACCCCAAATTGCTCTCCGATGCATCCATCGGAGTATGAATGTGTGTGAATGTACATTAGTTTGCACTTGAGTTTAGAAGTGCTTGTATGAGTGGGTGTGAATGGGTGAATGCACAAGTTGTGTAAAGCGCTTTGAGTGCTCAGAAGAGTAGAAAAGCGCTATATAAGAACCAGTCCATTTACCATATAGTTACTTAAATAAATATACTTTTTTTCCTTGTCCTGTTCGGCAGTGTAGCAATCAGAATTGTTGTTTAAAGGCAAAATGTCAAATATATTTACTTTCACAAGTGGAGCATTACGACATTTGCTATAATGGTCCACTTCATAGTCATATTTTATAAGAACTTATCAGGATTTTTTATTTTGGATTATTACAACCAGAACAGAAGACTGGGGGACGGAAAAGAAAAAAAAAGTTGTTGGGGAAAAAGTTAACAGAAAGAGAGGGAGAGAAAAATAGAGAAGAAGAGGGATAGAGATAGAAAAAACCACTGAGAATCTGCTTCAACACCAGCAAATAAACTTATGCATAAATAACAATGACAATGTTATTGAAGATCACACAGTACTGATAATACAAGCTATTTTTAGAGGGAGCAGCAGTCCAGGGTAGAGTGTGTCTGTGAGTACCTGTGTGTACACCTGTGTGCATGAGTGCACTTGTGTTCATAAGGTTTCTCGATGTAGTGTCATGGAGAAAACCCGGGCCCCAGGCATGCAGAGGCCTCCCAGAGCATGAGAGTGCCAGGATGACCACCGCAGGGACAACCCCGGCCCCCATTCTGAGAAGAGCAGAGGAAAACCCATCCTAATCATCCGTTGACAGCACAGTGAACTCTATGCAGGATTTTATATTGTATTAATTGTAGTTTGGGGTTTCTAGTCATTTTAAAGGTTTTTAAACATATCTGAGAGCAGAAGTTGTGGTCAAAGCTGACTGACTCGGAAATCCTCAAACCTTTTCATTGGGCATGTTTTTCAGGGCTTCCTGGAGTTCACCTGATGGTGAACCCAGTGCTTGCTTGCATGACTGTCTGATAATTTCGGAAGGGTTATGTTATCAAGAAACTGATTAATTTTGTCTTTGGGTTTAACTGAGGTGAATATAAAGTTTGTAAAAGTCCCTGAAAGGGTTGTTTATTCTATCAGGATCATATACTGTACTCCTAGTTAAGACTTTAACAGCACATATAGTTGTTTTTTCTTTATTCATTTTTAACTGGTTAGCTAGAAATCTACCCGATTTGTTACTGGGTTCAAAATTTTGCAAGCAAAGTCTTTGTACTAAGAATTGAGTTCTTTTTATCATGTAATTTCATGTAATTCTAGTTTTGCTCCATGTATTTTGCTCAGCATTTCCTGTTCCAGCGTGGACACGTAGGGTTCCTCTAAGGATTTAATGGTTTCCTCTTATTCCTGAATCTCTGAGCAGAGTGCAGATGCTGATGTTTCGGGCAGGTCATTATAGTCTAAATATAAAGTCCATTCTTTTGAAAAATATTTAATAAAGTTTTCATCTTTAAGCAATAATGTATTAAATCTCCAGTTTTTACTTGGTGGAATGACCTTCTTATTTACTTGGGTTAAAGCCACAGGAGCATGATCGCTGACAGCTATAGGGTGAGCTGTTGACTAGGAAATAATCCAGACGTGAGAAAGTGATGGACATGTGAGAAGAAAGTATATTCCCTATGGTTAGGGTAAAGAGAATGCCATGCGTCGCAAAGTCCAGTGTTTAACTATATTTTTGGATTTCCAACTGCGCTGCGTTCCAGCTGTACTGAGCCTATGCATTTCTTCATTTAGTCCAAAGTTGAGGTTGCCCCCAAGAACAAGTGAGCAATATAGGTGTTCAGACAGTGCAGTAAAAAAGGGGGTCATCAACATTTGGGCCATATATACTGACAATACATAACCTTTTGTTAAGTATAGATAATTTAATGATTAGAAAGCTACACTCTGGATTTATGCTGTGGAGAATGACCGGAATTTATATGTTATGATGTCACGTGGAATTAACAAATTAACATGAATAAGCTAAATAGATAATAGAAGAAGGAGTAAAGGAGGAGAAGAAATAAAAATGTAGTGCATTCTTATCTGGATTGGCGTTAATACAAGCAGGGAGTGGTGCTGGGGTAGCAGGAGAGCTGTCCGTCCGTGTAGAACCGGTCCACGGCAATGACAGCACGTGAGCCATTCTGAATGAAGCCGTGTTGGACGGACCTCTTCCCTAGCCAAGAACAAGTTACCTTCTTCCAAGAGAAGTCACCCGGCAGACTCCCCCGGAAAAGCATTCCCACATGGTAAAGACTTCGGCAACATCCTTGACTCAATCAATAAGCGCTTGTCCATCTTTGACGACCTCAGATTTAGGCTTCTTGCATCAGCTGACCAAAACACTTATATTTATGTGGACCAAAGAATACTTGACTATAAGAATCTGGAATGTTTGAAGCTTTGAGGCTTCCAATGTTAGGGCGCTGCCTTACTGTGCACATGAGGACAGAATTATGCAGATACATTTTATTCGTTGTATAAAGGTGGTTTTGAACTGAGCAATCATGCACAAGCCTAATTTCCATTGCCAGAGTTCCTATGAAATGGACTCAGACACATCAGGAAACCTCAGTTTGCAATCAAGACTTGTGCCATCTCCATTACTCAACAGACCAAGTAAGTAGTGCATTTTAACTGATTGTGTCATATCAACAAGGTTCTGCAGCAGTACAACACCTTTCTTTAATCATTTGCGATTTAAAGGGCTAACACAAATGCCTTCATGCTCAATAATCAAAGCACCGTCTTTTAAGCTCATCACCTGTGATAGCTGATTTTATTCCTGAATTTCATGAATTTATCTCCTGTGTAGCAGCAAAGCACACTGCAAGCACAATCTCCTGCAGGTTAAGCTGGAGTAACCAAATAGGTTTTGTATTGATCGACCCTGAAACACTGTAAACACACCAAGTGCACTCAGCAACATTAAAACTCCAAAGAAGATCTGTAAAAAGTCTGCAACAATCAAAAAGAAAAACACAGAATTGGCTAGTCCTGTTTCATAAAAACTGCCACTGTCAGACCAATACAGCTTATTTTCCTAGTTTAGGGAACTACCACAATAATTTAAGAGCTTCATACAAGTCTTATGTGACTTAATTATAAGACATTAGTCTTATTTTATTAAATGCAAAGAAAAATTCTAGAATTTCTGTCACTATGAACTTTGACAATAAAAATAAATTTGCTTTGTATAAAACGCTATAAAAACACAGACAATCATGAAAAAAATACAAAAGACAGACGCTTTGAGTTACAAACTTTAACTGTGCATATATCAAAAAAACTAAAGAAGAAACAAACAAAACATTTCTTCACTGTAATCTTAAAAATAAGTTGAAATTAATCTGCCAAATATTTATCTCTCTAGAGCTCAACTGATATATTGTTTAGCCATACTGGTGGCCAATAATGATTTATCAAATATTCATATATCTATATAGGGAAACTGATGTTTTGAAAACAGTTTTAATTAGAGTAATAATGTTTAGAAAGTAAGTAAGATGTAAGAAAATCTTTCATTTTCTTCACTCCAAAATAATTGGATAATTATTATCCACAAAACTTCAATATCTGTCAGGAGCCTTTAAAATAAATTACACAAATGTTACTAAGTTAGTAAGAATTAAATTATTAAATAAAACAAAACAAGCGACACATTAAAGAAAGAAAACTTCCTTCGGCTGATCCCACAGCGGATGGATTCGGGGTTTTTTTTTATGCCGGATGCCCTTTCTTCCAACACTGCTGGGGATTTGTGTCATTAAAAATACAACATCCATTATTAATGCTAGTTTATTAAAGAGACATTCCTCTAAAGTCATAAGTGCATATTTAATAGCAAATTAATGATATTTAAACATCAGAAAATTCATTCACTGAAAAAGACTTTATAGATTAGATCGTGTCGATTTAGAAAATAAACACAGTGATGTGATATCATTTTCTCGTATTTATTCTCTTTGTCGTTTCATCCAGTGGCCTTAGAAGTGACTCCTGGTTTCTCAACCCTCAAGCTGAGGGTTACAGATTTAGCAATTGTTTTAATGAGGGACAGTCTCCGATATCAAGAAGTGAAGCCACAGCACACAGTGAATTTTATTTCACTCTGTGCTGCGTCTTTGTGGTGGAGTGTATCAGTGACGACAGGAAGTTATCCAGCAGTGGCCTTACTGTTTGTGATGGCTATCAGACAGCAGATCTATTTGTAAGATTACCTGCCGGATTGCTTGGCTTCTTCTGGGAAGGATCGATTTCTGCCTCCACCACCACCACCACCACTCCCGTTCCACCCCACCACAAAACGATGGCTGTGCATGTGTGCGTATATGTGCAATTCGCCAACAAAAGTACAGTTTCAATGAAGTGCATGCCTTCAATTTGGTATCTCTCCTCAACTTGCTTTTCTCTCTTACTTTCTCTTCCCCTTTCTCTAGTCCTCTGGTCTCTTCTCCCGTTTGTCCTTGACCACATGTAAAACGGCTTCCATCAAAGCAGGATCAGTCAGCTCCTTGTAGAAATCTCTAGGGTTTAGTCTTTACCAAAAAGAACCTCTGATTCATGGAACTTCAGCTGCAGGGCAGACTGACAGCTGAAACCAGGTCCTCTTCTCACAGTATTTCTCATTACCCCATTCCTTTGTGTAATAAGGTTGGCTCTTCAGAGCATTAAATGAATACTCATTTATGACCGACACGGGGAGTGTTGTCTGCATGGTTCTCAGCTTCTTTATCAGACTCCTGCTCAGTCTCATGCTGGCTGGCTCATTGCATGAATGACAAAAAGATCTCTGCAGCAGATGGCAACATGAACCTGATTCAAGTCAATGATATCAGCTAAGAAGGCATTGCAAGAGTGAAGGCCTGAAATTTGACATTTTAGCCACTAAGGAAGTTCTCTCATATGCCTGCATTTATTGATATTTGAGCTATTCCTGCTGCTCTATTCTTTTCGTTAGTTCTACTTTCCCATACAGTCAAACTTTCACCAGTTTCACCAGATTATAAGTGACCCATTTCGGCTTAGGGTTTGGTTCCTTCCTGAAGCATTATCATCTATTTGAAAGACCCAAATGGAAAAACGTTCAAATTTGTTTCTAGTTTAGCAACATTAACGTTTACAGCAGTCAGAACATGAATTCAATACAGCAAAGTGAAAGCTACCCTCTTAACATTGTTCAAAATAAGACTGCTCAATGGAAAAAAAACAAACCTGTAAAATTTTAAGGCCCTTTGAAAGAAAGTGACTCGACTTCTTTAAGTTCATCCAAGCTCATCCAAGATCCTTCTTCAGTTCTAAAACCAAATGGTAGACGGTCCCAGGTATTTAAACCCTAGTGTGGTTGTTCCTTTAACAGTATTAATTATGCACTTAATCACACAAGCCACGTTGGTTGTTTAAAACAATTGGATGAGAACACTTGAATGGGCTGCTTTTATATAGTTTTCAGCTTTATTAACGTGTAAGCAAGGTCTCTTGCTGGCTTTTTGCAAATGCTTTGATTCCACCTACGTGGTTTGTATCAGCAGTACTTCACTTGGGTTTACTTTTTTCCCTCACATCGCCACGTCTTTGCTGCCTTTGGTGCGTTTGTGTAGGTCTTACCAAACAGGGATAAATATAAGTGGTCAAATGTTCATATGATGTGCCCTGCTTTTAAATGAAAGGATTTTTCCTATTCATTATGTTTCAGGCACTCTTTTATGGTGTGTATTTCATGCATGTTCATTTCACAATGACAGTGAAAATATGATTAATCGGTAAGTGCTATTTATCAAAGTAACATTTCTGTGTATGTGTAACGTTGTTAGGGTCGGTGTATTCTCTGCAGGACTTTTGTCTTATTCATAGAACAAGATGTGATGATGATGCCAAGAGTAACAAAGTTCACAAGCGGCGTGCACAAAGGCTTGTTTACCCTTCCCTCCTGAGCTGACGATCACACATCCCTTTAAATGAAGCTCCTTTTTCACCTTTCACTCAACAAACAACAAACAACAACAACAAACTCTCCACCCACTCAATGCTGTGAAAAAGACTAGTTTAGTGTGTAGTTGTTAGGATGTGTCAATTAAGTTGTAACTGACTGTGTTGTCACCCTCTCATTGATTTCTAACTATACTTTTTCATTTGTTATGGTTGGATAGACTGTTGTGGCAATGGCTACAATACAGACAACACAGTTGTTCACCGCCTCTCTCTTCTAATGCCGCTTTCTGTCTCTGTCCTTGAAAGGACCATGTCTAAAAGCTGCTGGAAAATAACAGCAGAAGCATGGTAAACTAAGTGGGTCCGACCACAACCAGCCACTCTCTCAGATTGTTTTTTTATGTGCTTGTTTTTTGTTTTTTTTTTGCAATAAACTGTCGGGTGGGATTTGGGGAAGCAAAGAAAATTACACATTAAAAAATAAAATCTCCCTGTCTCCCTTTGGTTTCATATCTAAAGATATCTAGATATCAAATTTTGCACATTCTTTTGCAAAACAAATTTGAAATCAGCAATGCACTGTACTGTACAAAAATCTCATCTAACTTTAGCCTAAGAGGATCACAATCATGTGACTAATGCCAGACTGCACTAGACTACATACACACACACACACACACATACACACACACACACATGTGAGAGGTTTGAGGTAGGTGTACCCCCTGAATATTTCTTCCTGCATTTTTTGGAAAATGACTGGCAGTAATGGAACGTGAAAGCAGATTATTAGTTATTTTTGCCTTAACATACAAAACTCATAGAGTTCTCTACTGTCAGGAAATTTAAAAAAAACTTTTCCGGTGGGGCGCAGTGCATAATCTGAAATTATGGAATATGTAATACGACATATATTGTAGCATAGAAAATTTATTTGGGATTATACAGACTCAGTATATACAGTACATGTACATAGACAAACTAAATTAGCTGTGGCTGACATGAAAAAAGGTTACGAAATACGTTACAGTGTGTGACAAATTTTAGAGTAGTCTGTCTCGCCGCACTGTACTCCGACCAGAATTACAGCTGTCAATACGTAATAGTGCGGAAATGTAATTTTTACCATTCAGTGACCAGGCCTGCATTGCAGCGTGCATTAAATCACTAATGAAAGCACCCATAGTCCGTTTTAAGAGTGTAGCGATCATCTTTCCATTTTTTTAATTAGGCTAATTAATTGGTATTTGAAACATTGTTCATTGTAATTACATTTAATCACGGGGTGGCAAGAATCATAATGGTTGTGAAGAAGACCTTTCTGCTGGTTACTTCAGCTTGACTTACTTTTCATGAAAAGAAGAGCTGGTATTTTTAATTCATATTGTAGATATAGTTAGACCAGACTAAAATAAAACAACAAACAAGGGCTTACTTCTGAAAGAAAAATCAAAAATCAAATCAAAAAAATCAAAGGAATAGTTCATTACTGCAAATGCACATTTTTGCAGTCTTTCAGTCAAAATATGCCTGTGTTCATATCATATCATCATCATATCATATCATTCATATCATCACTGAAATTTGGAGGTATATCAGAAAACATCAGCTTACATCAGTTTTCATTTATAATGCCCCATCTTTAGGCCACTTGAATGACCTAAAAGGGAGGGAAGTTCCTTCCCTTTACGCACAGGTACTCTAATAGATCCTAAGAAAAAATATGGAGTTGAAAACAAGAATAAGATTCCTTTAAAAGATCTAGCATATGAGGGAATTTAACCACCCTCTCTGGACATAATCCAACTGATGAGAAAGGCGAAACAAAACTGAACATGACGCACACAGGACAAATGACTATCAGAATAAAACAGGAAACAGACAGAGACCAGTCACAGAAAACATGGAAAACACACAGACTCAGACTGACTGAATACAGAGAACGGGAGACAAGACTAGGAAGACAGAATGAGGACAGAGAAACCGAGAAACCAGGCAGACAAAAAAAGATTAAACAAAGTACAAAAACTAGACACACCAATGAAGTCGGTGTCAGAAATACACAAATTCATGATGTTGTACATAAATGTTTTAAGTCATTTCTAATTTTTAATGACTAGTCTTATTTTTGTCCAGAGTGGATGCCCCTGAAAACGTACTACACAATAACTAAATATCTAGTGTTGAACTTGAAACTTACAAACAATCTCTTTTTTTCATTAGGATGGAAATCATTATGACAAAGAATCTTTCCAAATTTGGTTGGGCAAATAGAAAATATTTTTAACGATTTGTGAAGGAACACACAATGAGCCAGCTTTTAGAATAAAGATGATGACCTCCATATAACATGAGAGAGGAGATCGCCGCGCTGAAAATCACTGCAAAATGGTATCTGCAAACCACTAAGCTCTAGAAGTACAAGACCCAGAATGACTGACTTCACCTGCAGTTAAAGTGCTGCAGAGGAAATGCAGAAAAAGCCACTCAAGAGCTCCAAGAACAGCTGGGAGAGGCTCGCAGGAGCAGAACCGAGTCTAACACTGATGAGAACTTCACCCCTGAGGTGAGTGAATCTCCTGCTGAATACAGCAAGAAAGCTAACACTGCTGCAGAGCTGAGTGTGAAGGTCTCAACACAAATAGCAGAAGCTCCACACACATACTCTGTAGAGGTGAAAACAAATAAGAAGCAGCATGAGGAGATCGAACAGCTCCTCAAAACTCAAAAACATCTGGAAGAGGAAGTTGCAAAATGCAAAAAACAAGAAGAGAGAGCCCGCTGTGAGATCGCAGAGCTCAAAGCCAAACTCTGCAAAACTGAGACCCTGCGTGAAAAAAGGATTTGAAGACACAGAATATAAAACAAGAGCTGGAAAAGACCAAAGCTTCCTACCTGGAAATCGTAGAGAAGCAAAAATAGGAGAACGCAAACATCACAAAGAAACTCCAGGAAACAGACGTGGAGAAGATTGTACTGCGGCAGACTTTGCAGTCTCTGCAACAGACAAGAAAAAAACAAGAAACAGAGGCCAGCATTACTGAATTAGAAAATCAACCAAAATAAAGACCAAAATAAGACAGGACAGGAGGCAATTCAAGAAAAACAAGCAAAAGTGGGGAAGCAAAGAAAAACAAAAAGCCCAAAAAGAAAAAGAAAATGAAGCACATTGACAAAATGAAATTCTTCCTCCCCACTGTCGCCGAAAGTTGTTTTTTTTCTTTAATTCAGTTCAGTTCAATTCATTTGGATGTAAAAACTGCCGAATTGAATGGAAAAGAGGATTTTTAGGAGATGAGTGAATCAGGGACTTATACTATCTTACCCATAATCATGACCATCAAGCAACAAAAATAAAAACTGCCTAAAAAAAAAAAATCTGAATTGTGAAGACTGAATTTTGTCTAATTTAAAATGTCAAATGTCAAAAATGTATTTAAAAATGTCAAATTACCACAACATAACAGCACAAATAGTTTTCTGCTCTGTGGATGGTTTCCACTATATCTGTGCTCTTGATGCCTTTGGGAGCATTTTTTATCAGTTAACCTGTTTTGGTTTTATCTGTACTATCAAGTCCCTGCGCTCCACACGGGAGACGGGGAACATACAAACATACATACACAGCTGTAAACATAACATTCATTATGAATCAGAAAACTAGACACGTAACAGTAGTGTGAGAACTTTATCACATCTCTCACATGACTCATACTTCAGTGCAGGAGGATGCAGTTCACTGTCAGCTTTTACAGCCACGAGTGAAGGATCTGCTATCTGTTTAAAGTCAACACAGCTACAATGCACATTTGTATCATCCCCTGTGTTGTGAATTTTATGAGCCATGTATCTGCTGATACATATGAGAGAGCAGCTTGCAGTGATGTATCTTCCTACTGCCATGCAGGCACGAAAAACAGACAAGAAAAAGATATATAACTGTAACGATACACTGCATTTTTAAATTATTTATATAAGAGTTTAAGAAACATTTAGAATTAGATAATGCAAGATGTAGATACCTCTGCATTTTACACAGTCACATAGAAGTGAAATCACAGTTCATTCTGATGAGTAAGTGAGAAAGAGCAGCAGACACTCAATATCTCTCAGTACAACCAATCCAATAGCTTCTTGTAACGACAGGATCAGGTTTCACAGTGGAGGGAGCGACTGTGGGTATAAATCCAACACACACACTGTTTGAGAAATACACACATATATCCGACGCTAAAGATATTGGCAGGAATGGGAATGAACATGAATAAAGATTTTCTGTTGTGCATGCTGAGGGCATATTTGTAGTCTCTTGTTTAATTACAAAGCTTCTCATTCATATGTCTCTCTTTACACTGTATTCTCAATTTCCTAAATATCATCTGTTGTTTTTCATCTCCAATTCTCACTGTTTCAATGATACCCAGATGGTATTATTATGTCATAATAGCAGGTGTTTCATTAAGACTTGTAGTGCTGATATTAAGGATTGAGAAATTTACAGACAGGGATCTTTGAGGACATTTTGATGACCCGGGCTACGCATCGAATGATACCCCTGAGACTATGGATGATGATGTCTTTTAATTCAGCCTCAGTCCGTATCTGGACAGAGTCAGGTCATCACAATCACATGCTCCAGCAATCAGCATTTGTATACATGCAATAGTGTTGTAATTATATGTTGAAAGCCTACATTACCCACACACATATGGGAAATGTAGATACAATTACAGTGCCTTGTGACATTTACTATCTGAACACATTTACAGTGCTACCCACCACCACTGCTGTAACTCATCACTCTGGCCGTTCACAGATACAGCATCACTCTAGCATAATCTCCAGGGTAGATTATGTTCGAGATAACCAATCAAGATCAAATAAAAAAACCACTGATTACTGATCAAACACTTCTCTGGAAATTAGTGTTACAGTCTATCAAAGGCATATAGCTGAGCATCAGTGACATCCATCCATCCATCCATCCATTCTCTTCTGCTTATCCAATTCAGGGTCACACTGGGGGTGGAGCCTATCCCATCTGTCTTAGAGCAACCTGGACAGGTCACCAGTCTGTCGCAGGGCATAAGTGACATATAGAGATTTAATTCATTTCATTTCATTTTCTTCATATAGTGACTAATTCTACAACAGCAAAGCATTGTCCTTGCCGACCAGAGCCTACTCACCAATACAGCTAAAGAATTCATTAAATAAATGTATTAGTATTATACAATACTTTTTTAATACTACTTTTTCAATATTTTAATACTTTTTAAATACTTTTTTAAATATACTTTTTAAATTATACAATTCATCCACTGTAATGGTGGGGATATTTAAAACTTGGATTTGGATTGTACTGCTCATATCTCTGGGGGTGCCATGTGTGTTCCTTAAACTCTTTAACTCGATTAGAGGCCTGGGACTCTGAGGGTTCTGCAAAGTATCTTAGCTGTTTCTAGGACTGCACTCTTCTTACACAGACCTCTGATGTTGTTCCTGGAATCTACTGGAGCTTCCAATGATCCAGTTTCTGGATATCAGCACCTAATGCTCCTATTGCCATTGCGCTTGGTCTTAAGAGTCCTAGTCAATCAGAAGGGGGTGTTTTGGCACTCTGGTGTTGATTCCAATGCCTTTCTGAGCTTTGCTCGTGTATTGTCTTATGTGCCTACTCAGGTGGTTGATGTAATGCCTAAGAGGAGTTTCCATGTTGTGGTGAGAGAGGTAATTGCCCTGGGAAAGATCCTTCATGATTAGAATTGTTGTTCCTTTAGGAATATAATATAATATAATAGAATAGAATAGAATAGAATAGAATAGAATCAAACTTTATTAATGCCTTGGGGAGGTCCCCTCAGGGAAATTATGATTAGAGCAAACACCTGTTCACGTTAAATCCAAAAAAAGAAGAAAAAAATAGAAATACCAAACAGGTACAGTAGATGTAGATCATGTCAGGTGATGTTGCTGTTCATCTCTTCATTCCAGACACTGGTTAGATGTCTGCCCTTGTGATGTTGACTGGTTCTTGCTCTTGATCTCTCTCTCCCAGATGTTTTTCCAGCTTTGCCCAGTTTCAGCTATCTCCTTGTGCTTTTATTCCCTTTTAGCTGAGAGTAAACCATGGATGGTTCTTTAGAGAACAGGTTATTTATTGCCTTGGCTTCTGCTTCTCTGATATTTCTCTTCAGCCCAGTGGCCAGAGCTCTGAGTCTTTGTTTAGCAGTTGTTTCTTGAGCCTCAGTTATGGACGTCTTGTTGTACCTCTTTTCCATTTAGGACCTGTTTCTTATGACGCATTTCTGCACCTGAGTTAGCTTCCAGCGTTCTTCCCCATGGGGGTTTTCCTCTACATGCATCCTTGATCTTACACCCATCTGTCTAGGATTACTGTTGGAGTAGCATATATGAGATCATTGGTTTCAGTGAGTGCAACTGGTAGCGGGGATGTTGCATAGAGCAGTATTCACATCTGCAAGTTGGGCGGCTCCTGTCAGCTGGACCACAATTTTCCTTAATGGACCCTTAATGGATACGTGGGAAAAAATAGGACTTACCAAGTTGATAAAGAACGCTGTGACACCACTCAGTGTGACGGCTGTTGTTAGTATAGTGAAGCCAGATAACAGGACACAGGATAAGTTGATGTTGCTTCATAGTACAGGCCCCATGGTACAGGATGTGGTTCACCTGTGAAATATTAAAATATCAATTAGGAAAAAGACTGACACCATACACAGATCACACAGTGGTGCTTAAGACGTCTGCATGTCACATTGATGAAAACTGCTTAATTTTGTTTCTCTGTGGTTCCCAGGTTCTCAGAGCTGTCTAAGCAATGTTTTAACTGAAAATGTTCACTGCTGTTATTTCCATAAGAAGCAAAAGCATAGAGCAGTGTTTACATTTGATGTTTTTAACAAGCATTAAAGCATTGTTCAGTTCATTATGTATCTTTACATTTACTATTACCTGTTTCTCACGATTCTCCAGTTTTAACTAATAAAGATGAAATGATTATGTTAAACAAATCTACGTGATTTGTACAAAGCAAGGTGGGAGAGCAAATGCGATGTCTGCTGTTTAATGTCGTACATATGTTGTATTAATTTACTGTTGGTCAAGGCAGCAACAGATAAGCCTCAGATACAGACCTTTAAGTCTTAAAGACAAAAAAACAAAAAACACAGTTTCTTTATTAGAGCAAAAATAAGTTTATGTTTACAAAGAATAACAAGACTAAAGACAATTTAACGAGAGCGCCTTATTTTCACTACAAACTGACAACAGTCAATAAAATGTCTCTTTCTTAGTTTAAAAACTTGCCCAAACTCAAACTCATGGCTGCGCCTTTCAAACCCGCTCTTAATTAGGTAGAAGTTGCCTAGCAACACAGCAGAAATTGTGAATGTGATAAGAAAAATGTATGATGTTTAAAAGATCAAAACAAGCCATGTGTTTAAAGGAAGAACTGATAATGCTTCAGTTCAGGGAAGTCAGAACTGAGACATTAGTAAGATTTCGATGTCATCTGTCCATTTTATCTGAGTCAAGCAGGATAACATAAAATATACCAAGCTGAGTTTTATGAAACTTGTTGGTAATGTGTAAAATTAAAGGTCCTAAAGAAAGGATCATACAAAGGATCTCTTTAATCTCTTGAAAAAAAATAACATATGCTATTAGTTAATTATGTCTTAAAAATGATTAATGAACTGATATTGATAGTACCACCTAATTTCATGAAACCTGGTGGAGCTACTGCTGCTATGAGATTCTGAACCTTTTTTAAAAATGTGCAAGGATTGAATGGAACCTAATGCAGGTTAGTCAGCTGACTATTTTTTGATAGTTACCTTAATATTTGGGTAATTATGGTCTATGGGGACACACCCAACCACGTTTTAATCACATCACATAATTATTTAAATATAGTTTATAAACTGTGAATCTGTGTTTCGACCTCATTTTAATGACTTAGAAGCTTCCTCTCATTCGCTTTAGATTAGTTTTAGCTGTTTTTCCCCTCTTATGTTTTCACTGTTTAGGACATTCTCCCAAACAGTCATATCCTTTAGTGGGGTGAGCAACTAAAGGTGCAGAGGCATTAGATTGTTCTATTAAAATAGTCATATTCAGTTCATATTCTGTTAGAGAAATAAAAAAGAGTGCATGTTAAAAGGGGCTGAAATGGCATTCTGTTTGTTGGCCTGTGGCATATTATTATTACATTTTAAAATTCTTTATTTAAAAAGAAAATCTCATTGAGATTGGGATCTCTTTGTGAACAGAAAACATACAATCTGAGACTAGACAGACATAAAACAACACACAAATACATACTGCAGTTATATTGCAAATATAACCTTTAAAATGTTCTGATTAAAAAAGAGAAAGTAGTTTATATTTTTCATTCAGTTCACTCTATTTGTATAAAGCAAAGTTTTTTTTTTAACCTAGTTTGGCTAAGTTCAGCGTTATTAAGAGGTGCAGCTTGTGCTAGAATGTCCTGTGACCTAACATTGTAAGTATTATATTTAAATGTATACCAAGGGAGAAAAGTTAATTGGGAAATTTTTGAAGTAGAGCCTTATAAATAAGCATCATACACATTTTTTTTTGATAAGAAAAAAAATGATCAAACCTTTGCGTCTAAGATCAAATGGTGAGTGAGAAGAAAAACATAGTAGTTTGCCTGATGTTTTCAGCTCTTGAAAGCTATTAATGTATATGAAATAAAATATGAAGACAGAGTTTTACTGATGGCTTAAGGTCACATATAAAGTGATTTTTTTCCTGTTCTGTACTGTAGGTTTAAGAACAGAGAAATAAAGGGACAACTCCTTAAAACTTCTACCTAACTGATAGGTCAGCTAAAAAAGACAGAAGAAGACATCTATCACAGAGAGGCCAGAATTTCCATCACTGTGGCCTGATTTCCCTGTTCCATGAAGTAGGAAGTTCAAGTTTTCAATTTAAATGGAGACTGGCTTAAGCTCGCCTGCCGTGTCAGATTGTGCACACAGGGACAACAGGACGAGATGTAGACTGTGATTAACACTTCTGATATCCACCATCATTTCTCAGTTCTGATGGCTTTTTCCCTACTCCTTCTTGGCTTTTAGATTTAAGATAAGATGAAACTTTAATGATCCCCCTGGAACTGGGTCAATGGAGCCACAAACAGTAACGAGACACAGGAAAGAAATAGAATACAAAGGCAAGAGCAGGCCATATGAATACATGCAGACAGTGAGTATGGAATAAACTAGAAAGAAATACTTATATAGTTGATTAATGGAAGAGGGTACACAAAAAATAAACAGCATTACAAAATGTATTGAACAAAATTAGGTATACAAACATGAAAATGCAGCTCCTTTAAAAACAACAGTAATAAAGCTGTCACTGAAATGACAGCTCTACAAATGTTGTTCTATAAAATGTCTATAGGGATGATTTAGTTTGAAGTATTCATGAGCTGACACAGTTTGCCTCAGAACTGCAGGCAGGATGTATCATTGACTGCTAACTCCTCTATTTTTCATCAAAGACTCATCACCAAAGGTTGAACTGGAGACCTCTAGGTATGATATTCGAAAGAAAAAAAAAACAAAAAAACAACTCTGGCTGCCGTCTGGGACATCTTGGATGTTACACCTTCCCACAGGCACTTAAACATGAAGGTGGAGGCAACAATCAAAACAAACTGAAAATGTTTTCACACTCTGAAGCAAGGAGAGGCTGGTGGAGAGGGTAAGGCATGTATAGTAACTTAAAATATTCTACTGATATACGTATATGCTATGTGAAAGAGGCAGGTGCATGTCAGTGTTGTGAAAACAGCTGGAAGTTAGTTATTGTTGTTTGGACTGACAATTTACCTCACTATCCAGTCTTTAAGTCTGACATCATTAGCCGTTTCCGGGTCCAAAACTCCGCTTCAGGTCCCAAAGTCAAACGAATACTGCAGCTTCACTGAGAGTTACAAACTGTCTAAATTCTTTCATCTTTAATAAAATGATCATTGTGGCTGCTCTACCAGGTGTAACAATAAAGTTTAACATCCAGGCATCCATGAAAACAGAATTTATTAAATTTAACAGAGTTAGAGGTTAGCAGAGCGTTAGTTCTCTGGTTTCCACCTAAACATGATATTATGTTCTGACAGAGAGATTTCTGAAAAAATTAAAACGTACAGCTCTGCTATCACTTCCGACATAAATGAAGACAGAAAACTAAACAGTAGTGATGTTTGTAGGGTTACTGAATTTGGGCTAGCTGGTATATAATGATGTGCTACGTGGTGGCTAGCTACACAGCAATGTTAGCCCGATGGTTAGGGGCAAACGCAATCGCATGGCAGGATGCTGTACCAAACTTCAGTCAGGAGAACAACTGAGATAATCAATCCACAATACAAGGTTGGTCATTAATATACTGCTGCATGGGCTGGGCTGTAGTTACATCATAAGGTTTTAAAAACTGAGCTTTACAATGAAAAGTGGTAATAAA
>VUQG01031508.1:0-17982 GCA_015106755.1 Etia nguti | reverse complement strand
ACCATGAATCAACATATGAACATTACCTGATGCTGCTGAAGTGAAGCAGATCAAAGTTACAGAGGTTTGATTACAGACACAGCTAAGGGTTTTGCAATTTGTCAAAATTTTAAAAAGTTTAAATTTCTTCGGTATTGAACAGCAGAAATGAGGCTTTCTTTTTGGAAGCCAACAGCGCTGTAAACAACGGTAGACTGGTGGGTAATAAGCAAGCGAATAATGCAGAAAACACAGATTTGTGATGGTAAACTGATCTTGAAATACACTGACAGAGAGCTGTACAGAAAATGTGATATTATCGTGGTGGAAGCAAAACAGCCAAAGTAAGAGCGAGTTCATGACGATGTTTATCAAATGTGAAGCGTAGTTTGGATCTTCTTTTGCTGCTGGTTCAGTGAATTTTGGTCAGAGTGACAAAACCTGCAGCTTCTGAATCTGTGAGCTGTCGGCTTCCAGCCCCGACAGCGTGTCTGTGTACGTGCCGTCGGGTGAACGATCCACGCTTTGTATTTACGTCTTTGTGTAGAATCCGTGTACCTGCTCTCATTTACTGTTTTAGCTGTTTGATGGTTGTTGAAATAGTTTTGTGAGCTTTAACCTGAGATTCTGGTGTTTCTAGTAAAATACATTTATATTTAAAAATCGATTCAGGATTTAATGAATCCATATCGCTTTAATCAAGCTAAAATTGATTTTAATTGGGAAATTGATTTTTTAAACCCACCCCTAAGTCAAAGCAGCTTCTCCCATCTTTCATACAGTTTATTCTCACTCAGTGCAAATATGACACACAGAAAATGGGCAGAGGTGAGTAAAGACAAGCGCAGAGCCTGCAGGTGGAGACTTGCTTCGATGTGACTGGGATGGTTTGGATTAGCCACTCAGACGGGAAGGGTGTTGCACCTACAGTCTTAAGGTAATCACTTGGTTGCAACAACTACTTGCAGTCGATCTCTGATGAAAAACTTTGATGTGTTCACAAAGCAACCACCGAGTCTTCCTATTCCCATCATGCACCATCGCAGCTTGAGCCTCAACCAACTTACAGACTTTACTCGATAAATCACCTGAAGCCAGCCATGAACATTTAAAGGACACATAATAAATGTAAATAGAGACCAATAATGACATCAGAGCCTGGAGTCTGAGTTCCTCAGTAAATAATATTGATAAAGACTGAGTTTGACTTTGTCTGACTTCCAGGGACAGAAGCTCCTCCACACCTGGAAACCTGTGACGCAACAAGAGGAAATATAGGGCACAGTCCAAAAATACTATGGGAGTAATGATTCGCCAAAACTACTTTATCTATAACCCTCGTCTGATGCAGCTCCCCCCTCAGGACTCCACGTCTCACTGACCGATTTGTTCTTAGATAAATGGAGCACGTTACACCTTCCATCAGGGTTTTTCCAGCTTTTGCTCTAATTCTTGATGAAATGATGAAGCAAATGTAACTGTAATGAGCACCCTGAGCACACAAAGAAAAGATGTCATTGCAGTCATTAACACTCTGGAGTTTACAAAGAAAGTGCATCCAAATATTCTCAGTGAAAACCTTTTCTGTAGATTATAACATTAATTTTGTTGCTTTGCATATTTCTGCCTTCTTTTGGCAGATTTCCCGACTAAGCAGGTGAACAAGGTCGTCGAGACAAATCTGAGAGCAGCACCATCAAGGGCAGGCTGGCTGACAGTGAGCAGTCTTTATAGCTCCAATCATTTTTCTCAGCACATTTTAAAGGACGTCCATTCTTCTGGTGCCTTCAACCAGCTGACCGGACCGCATCAAACGGCGTGTGTTTAATCGAGAACGCTTTCAGGGCTGGAAATAAAAAAAAAATGCCTCTGAAATTAGAAAAATGACTGTGCAGAGTGATGCTTGTTTACCAGCAGTGAAAAGGCAGCAGACATTGAAATATTCAGACCTGAAGAAACTCGTTAGGGAAGTGTTCATGTAAACGTGAACGGCATGAGTTACATTACTTTGATGAAATAATTTAGAAAGTTACATTGCTTATTTTTTACAGAGCCAGTGAAAAACGGTCCAGATTCTTATAGCTGCTATAAAATGATGAGTGCGGCCTTTCTCATGGCTGTTACAATAAAGTTTAAGATCCAGACACGAAAACGAGGATTTACAGGTCTCAGCGTTAGAAGGAGCTAGCCCGTTTCCATCTAAAGATGAAACACGATGGTCACGATGGTGTTTCTAAAAAGAATCCAGCTCTGCACCAGCATTAAACGTAAAGACAAAAATCTGAGGTTTGGACGGTTAGTGAAGTCAGGCTAGCTGACGCATGATGATGTCCTAACTGGTGCATAGCTACAGATACTATGGCTAGGCTCATTACCACAGGGAAGATGGAGGATGAGGGTTGAATAGTACTTGGTAAATTTCATCTTGAAGGGCGGAGACAAAAGGCATGATGTGACAAGAAGACGATGCCCAAAAACTGAACAAACTTCATCCAACAGAACGTCTGAGGTTAGCCATTAAGTCACGCAGGCAACGAGAGCAGTTACTGATATAAACGAAAGTCTGTAGTCCCACACTGGTTGGCAAGTGGTTGCTGGCAGTTGCTGGAGGAAACTGGTCATTCAGAGCTATACTGTACTGGACCAGAAACCTCCTGGTGGTTGTTTTGGTTGCTAGCAGATTGTCACGGTCGCATGTAGTTTGGACGGAAGACGGCGATTTCTCTGCAAACAAACAACGAAGCTTAGGTAATGTGAATGACAGATGAGTCACACACAGCACGGAAGGGACAACCTAGGCTGGCCGTGGGTTGCAAAGCAGCTTGCAGATACAGCTTAAATAGCTGGATTCTGCCACGTCATCCTGCAAGAGGAAGCTTCATTGGCCTGTTGAACAGACACGATCTGACTCTGCTGTCAGAGGAAGACCTCGACTATGGATTCTACATGAAGCCGAGCCTTCAGCAGGCTCATGCGGATTTTCTGGATCTTCGTCTCGAGCAGGCAGATGACTCAGCATCTGTGCAGAGTTTAAATGAGGACATTCAGGGTGATAGTCTGCGGTTCAGGAAATTATGTCAGCTAACAAAGATCATACAGTTTGATGCATACAATATGTACTTGTATCAGGCCGTGTGTGTGTGTTTCTGTGTGACCTCTCGGTTGTCGTCACAGCTCCTCAGATTTCCCAGAGGCCTCGAGGATCTGAAGACCATCTTTGTTCCAGAAAGTTCCATCAAAGCCTCATATTTATTCTTCACAGCTGGTTACGCTGTGAAAAAAATCACATTGTTAGTTTATTTATTGTCATAATTTTCTTTATGAAGTAACTGAGAAGCAGAAGTGATAATTTGGTGTGTTTTTAATTCAGCTCGCCTTGTTTCAGGTGTTAGCGGAGATGAAGTGTTGACATTTTGTGATCAGGCAGCTCGTACTTGATTTGAAATACACCCACTTCAGCGAAGAATGAATTCCTGAAGCGATTTGTGATGCAATTAAAAAAGGAAATGAGTTCCCCTCAGTTGTAGATTGTTTGTTTCAACGTTGAATGAGTCCAGAGTTTTATCTAAAATCCACATTAAGAGACAAAATGCTGGAGAGACAAAGGAGCTCGTCTCAACAGAATAAACACGAAGTAAAAGAGAAAATAAACTTTGTTTTGAATGTTTTTATGAGTTCTGCTGAATTCTGAGAAGTGACTGTGCTTAAAGACAAAGCTGAATCCTTGTCTTAAATCACTTATCTAACCGAGCACTGTTTTAAAGTCTCGGTGAGCCGATATTTCATGTGATTAAATCACATTTCCAAGTATTTTGTCATTTCTAGGTAATCTGTTTGTCTTTGGGGGAAACTGGGACAATCTCAGACTTTCTGCAATCAGCACAAAGTCCATGAAGTCCCTGCTTCCGGGCAACAAACAGTAAGGTTAAAAACTCCTCTTAAAAGTGCAGCATGGCAGTTTTACAGTAAAATCTTTCAGATTTATATGTTTGTTACAAACTTTCAGACGGGTAGCAGACAGTCCTGCCCACCGCTGTGAGAGATCTTCTGGTCGCATACATTTGAATGAATGTCCTGTCTTCGGGATTTGGACCCTGGTGAGTCTTAATATGCTGCATGTTTGGTGTCTTATTGTTGTCGTGCTTCAGGTTTCTGCTCCAAATGGACGCTGCTCCAAATGGACGAGTTCAAGAATCTCAGGCTCTTGTTTATGAGCCCAGTAAGAGTAGAGAGGGAGATGTAATGATCTGTTGTGGTAAAAAGAGAGCTGAGCCTGAAAATGGAGCGATGTGGTGACTGAAAGAATGAAGTGAGCTTGTCTGAATCCTAAGAGAGATGCTCATAGTTACTCCTCCACACTCAAAGTGTCCGGATGGGATGGTGGCTTCATGTACACCTCCCGGGCAAAGATTTCTGGGCATCTCTTGTAGGGAGGAGACCCCAGGGCAGATGCAGGAACACCTCAGAAGGTCTTGGCATCTCTGCTCTGCACTGAGCCACTGCAGACAGACAGCGTTAGCCTCTACTGCCACAGAATATTTGTCTTTCATTATTTAGTTCAGAAAAGTTTAGAAATTCAGACATCTCAAATAAAGACCAGAAACCCTTGAAATAACTTTTCTTTTTCTCTTTTTTTTTAAAAAAAAACAAAAAAAAGTTTTTTAAGAACAGAAATTCTTTAAAAAAATCCAATTTCATTGAAGTTTGCTCCCTCTTACAAATATGGCACATCTGGACATACAAACCCTGCAACAAAACCTTTTAGACAAATCAAGTCAGTTACCTTGAAACAAGTTCAATACTCAATTACATTTGTTGCTCGGAAAGATCATTCTTCTTCGATGCCGAAGAAGATTAGGCACAGTAAAATAAAATTTTCGGGCTTTGTTGATGTTCTTTTATTTTGTGTCCTTTAAAAATAAATCGGTTCAGAGTTTTATGGTCTTCGGTTTTTTACCTCAGGTTTTTATGTGGCACCAGATAACAACGATTGCCTCGGCATGCTTGACGCTGTAAGGCAAAGACTCGACAATATTACAGTGTAAACCCAACAACCAGACGCTGCTGTGAGCAGCACTTGGTCACAATGGGGAGGACGAACGCTGTCCTCCTCCTCAGCCCAAACCTGGAGGAGACTGATGGCTGAAAGCTCTGCCTGCAGCCTGAGAGTGGGTCAGCCTCCCAACGCTCCAAACAAGCTTATATTTATGTGGAAGTATATGAATAGTTTAACCCTTTATAACAACTCTGTGGGAGTCTAAAATTATGCGTGTGGTCAGACACAGGCGGCTGAACGTGGCACCTTTCAGAGCATTTTTAATGTGAGAATCTCCCAAATGTTCTTCTGGGGGGGAGTCAGACCCGACCCCCCTGCAGTAGCCTGTGCCATGGTTGCCCACTCAACCAGGGCAGGTCCTCTAGGATGCCAATTTCGCATTTCCTGAGAACATTGAGACATTACCGATTCACACTATAATCAGGGTTTGCCTCTTATCTGTATTTAATTTTATTTAATTTAATAACTGTACAGTACTCTGTTTTGGTAACCATTGTCCTTGATGTAAATATGTAAGAAATTGTGTATGTTTCTGTTCTGTGTCCTGTGTACTGTTTGTTTGTATATGTGTCTTTCTGGCTGCTGTTACAACCAAATTTCCCCTTGTGGGACAATTAAAGGATTATTCTATTCTATTCTATTCTATTCTATTCTATTCTATTTCCAAAAGAAAAAATAGAAATGAAATATACAGACATCCCTAACACTACGTAAGTGAAGTTAAGTGATGCCCCAGTCCTCGAGGAGAGAGACGGGCTGGTGACCAGCAGGAAAAGTGTGCGTTCTCCAAGAAACTGGCCTCACAGCCCATCGTTAGTCAGTGGTGCTAGTTTCACTCATTATGCAAATATACTGTTTATAAGTTTGGAAAAACCTGCAGTCAGCTGAGACTGAAGAAGTCACTTGGATGAGTAACAAAATGCTTCTGCCACTGAAAACTTGAATGCATCAAGACTTCTCGGATAGGTTGCTGACAGTCAGGGTGAAATCTTCAGACTCATCTGTGAACCCCGCCCCCCCGTGGTTGCCTGAAGTTGCTAGCTGTTGCTTGGTGTTGGTCGGTTGCCTGCAGTTTGTTTGCAAGACGACGACCAATCAGCAGTGAAACTGAAAGCAAAGGTTGTGACTTACTGGTGCATCCAACATGTTAACATGCAAATTAACTAAGACATAAGAGCCAAAAACAACACAGGCATTAAAAACATGAGAAAAATAATCCCTGACTACCCAAACGTCCACACCCGCCACCAGACAAAGGCCGTCACCCACCCGCCTCCTGCTTAAAGATCATACCTCGCTCTAAGTGTAGCGTCCCTTGGCTCACTAACAAAGTTTATTTGACTATTTGTGGTTTTGGCATTTTGATGTTTGAACTTACAGTTAGTGGTTTTTCCTCCTCCTCCTCCTCGCTGTGCCAACCTGTTTCTCCTGTTCAGGACTCCTGCCTATAATTGCCACTTTGCTGCCAACTTTTTGCTGCTGCATTTATTAAATTCTGTCAACCATTTCATCTGTGTCTCCAACAGTCTTCTGTGAAAACCGTCACACATCCACCAACAAAGAAGAGAAACCGTTTAGCGGGGTTAACAAACACAGAGTCATGGGTTACAGTATAACCGCTGAAATTTGATAATACATGTCCACACAAATCCACAGTGGAACATAATAAACATGTCTCGCTGTCAACTTGCCGGAGACCACAG
Source organism: Etia nguti (assembly GCA_015106755.1). Taxonomy (NCBI): domain Eukaryota; kingdom Metazoa; phylum Chordata; class Actinopteri; order Cichliformes; family Cichlidae; genus Etia; species Etia nguti. Next base: position 11,244 of record VUQG01031508.1, on the reverse strand, counting down.
CGCCTAAAATCAGACCCACACTGGTTAAAGTGGTTCAAACACAGTTTTCTTCTCAAACCACGTCAGTGGAGATGATTCAAGCCACATGAAGACAGAAGCGGGGGTGCCTGCCCTTTTTCATAAGATCGAAGCCAAAGATCGTGGCTAGTTTGACAAACCGCACCTTATTTCTTTTGGCAAAGCGGAGCATCGGATATGTCACCTAACACAGGAAGTCGAGCTGAGCAGTGTCCCATTTTTAACCCCAAAGAGCCCCAACGTTCCCCACAGTGGTATTCAAGGGCAAGCTAATGGCATCCAGATGGACAAACAGAGTTCTTAGAGCCAAATACACCAACTTGAGTATTACCTGTAGGTAATAACCCAGGTTTTCATTAAAAACATGGAGCCTGAGCTTCCCGGACATCGTGAAGTTTATTATCTTCAGCGATGTTGCTTAAACTCGACGAAGCTCATTCACGAGCCTTTGAAACACCACTTTCACCAGCTGAGTCTAACTAACCGCGACAAAAGGACGGAGACTTTAAAGGAAGCTTTCTCTCCGCCTTTAAGACCACGCCGCACTCCCTCTCTCTGTTTGTTGTGTTCTTGTGATCACAAGAAAGTAACTACTCGACCTCGACACAGCGAGCTTTTATCCCCATGTCCAAAAATAACCATCTCATGGAAAACAGTTAATTTATGATCATGTCAAAACAAACAGTTACCCAGTAACACAACGACGTGTCACAGCCACTTTTCCTGCTCAGTTTGTCACTTTAGAAGCAATGAGGACTTAAAACTGCTGTTTGTTTGTTTTTTCCTGAGCGGCTGTGAGTTCAACATCAGATAAACTCCGGCTGTGGATTTCAATATGCTTCGGCGTTGGTTTGTGTCTGACAACCTGCCTGCAGGCCTGTAAACATGGGAGTCAAGAAAGCAGCGGGACAATGGCTCGTTTGTTGGTTTGAATCATCAAATGAGGAGGCGGCGTCCTCACGCTGCATCTGACATTTGTGCTCGTTGGATCTGGGCTGACGACGGTCGACGGAGGTCGAGGAGGATTTCAGATGGCGATCGGAGGTACGGAGGTGATTCCGTACGGGATGCTCTATGTTGACCCGGTTACGAGTCTTCCATGTCTTTGTTCGAGGAAGAGAAACAAAAACCTCCCCGAACTAACAACTTCTGTCTCCTCATTAAAACGGGACCTCTGCTGATCTAATTTTTCTGCTCTCTTTCTCATTTTCTCTTCTGTTCCCGGTCCCAGGTGTGATCGTTATGTGGAGACTCTGGCACAGCCTCCTGTACAGTTGGTTTGTGTCAATATTAGCAGATAAAGAATTCAGTGAGACTGGCAAAGAAAAAGAAACAAAGACAAAAAGAGAAAAAAAGATGATGCCCAAAATACAGCCCTACAGTTCTGTGCAGTCTTTGGGGCAACTCTTTAAAGTGCTCTTGAGCAATATTTCTCCGTTTTCAGTCCGTTCCTTGTACCTGACCACTTTCAGAGGCACATAGCTCTGACCTAAGAATCATTCAAGCACAAAAAGGCTCCTAACTTTAGCAAAGAATCCATTTTATTTGTATCTTTAGACTCCTTGTTGCTAGCAGCATGTCACAGAAACACATCTTTTGTTCCCACTGCCTCAGCCCAATCTAAGACAAATACCAAAGATAACACAGTTTGATTCCCAAAGAGCTGTTTGCCCAAAATTTAGCACATCTCGTCATGGTGTGCAGAGTGTCTGGACAAGTGGAGGGCAAAGGAAGTCTCGAGCTTGAAAACTATCTACAGCAGATGAAAGTCCTTAAGAAAAAATCCAGCAACACTGGACCTTCAGCTGATCAGCTTCTTTTCACCGAAGCCTCATCAGAGATGGTCTTTTTCATTTTCCATTTTTCAACATGACAATGATCCCAAACAAACTGCCGGTGCATTAAAGCACACCTGGATAGAAACACACACACAGTGGATCCAGGACCTCAGCATTACTGAAGCGGTGTGGGATCATCCTGACAGAGAACAGAACAAAAGTCAGAAACATCCAAAGAAGAGCTTTGAATGTCCTTCAGGAAGCCTGGAGAACTGTTCCTGAAGATCCTCACAGGAAGCTGTCTAACACTACAGTCACACTATGGACGACCATCACTGGAGGCCGCCGTGCAAGCAAAGTTACTGCGACTAGGTGCAATTAATAAACGGCTAAATGGTCTGTCTTTACTTGTTTACTTTGGTGAAGTATGCCATCTTATGGGTGATGTTTTTGCCAGTAAGATAGAAAAGTCTGAACGTTACGGCCTTTTTCTTTGTAGTTTTCAGATTTTCCAAAGCCATCCAGCGGGCCTTATTGGGCCCTTTGGTGGACACCGCACACCGTGCGTGACTTCCATATAAATATGCATGCATGTTTTGTTGCATCAGTTTGCTGCTTTATATATTTGTGAAAATATGACACCAAATGTTTAACTGTGCCTCGTCTCCAAATGGTAAATAATCCCTCCTGGATCGGTTTTGGCTCCAAAACTTACTGAGTAAACCTGCTAACAGAAACAGGTAATAAAAGCACTGTCCTCCGGAGAGCCAGTGGGTTTTCAGATGTTCAGAGATTTTTACCTTTTTAACACAAACACGGGAGTTTAACCGAGTTTAGCTGAGTCTTACATTTTCTGTCAAATCAACTGAGGCTCGTTCATGAACACATGACACTGAATCTGGAGACACAAAGCACCCTCTGGTCCCCCGGGCGGGTTTTTCCCAATGCTGGCAACCTCGTCCGTCCATGCAGGGGATTTTCCATCATCACTTTGGGTTTTCCATGAACATCATGCCACACATACAAGGATAAATGCCTTAACCTGGCTCACACCCTGTCACTAGCCCGAGCCTCTCGACTGCCTCCCAGTCACGTGTTCTTCTGCCCTCGCTCTAATGGCGGCCGACTCCTAAATGTGAGCTCATTTGCTCACAGAAGCCGCGTCGGCAACTCTGGCAGATATGTTAGAAACTCACTCGCTGCAATTGAACGCAACTTCAGTTCATAAACAGGCCCTCAAAGTTGTGGAGAGTAAACTGCAGCAGTTTCACTTTTTTTGCATCTGTATGAAATAAAAAATATTCAGTTTTGAGAACCTGATTTCATTTACAATAAATCCACGCCTCCGCCATTAAAAAGATTTGTTTGGATTTGCTTGGATCAGACGAGCAGAGCCTCAAGGTCAGCTGCTCGGGGTAAGTTCCCCAAAGGAGCTCCACTTCTGCACAAGCCTCCTTTTCATTTAAGCCCATTACGGTCTGCAAAGAGCTCTCACAGTTTCATCTTTTCTCTTCAACCAAAAAAATAAAAAAGGATTCTAAGAAACCAGCTCTGTCTACATTAATCATATCCAGCATTTTAAAGGCCTTTTCATCTGGATTGTTATCCTGTGCTTCCAGTATGATGGGGTGGTCTGGTATTTTATAGCTTATTTAATATTGTGTGTACCTGCCCAGGGACTGCAGATAGAAATGAGATACCTGGGCTCTTTTCTGTAATGAGTTTAGTGTTTTTGTGTGAGGTCCCAGGCAAATAAAAAGAATCAAGAAAACTAAAGCTCCTCATCAGGACGACAGCTTTTTATCTCCAGGAGAGCAGGACTGGGGTCATTTTAAAATGAAGCTGCTGTATTGTTTATGGAGGACTCAGTCGTGCAGTCAGGAACGATCTGCTGCCCGTCACATAATGGCTCTTTTATCTTATGGTTGTTAAGTTGTTTCATTTGAGCTGTTTTTGTTTGAATTTTGTCCTTGAGCAAAAAACTTTATTAGATTATTATCTTTGCTTCTCGGGCTGAATACTGTTACAGAAATGCCAAAACCTGCAGTTCCACTTCTAACGAACTTCCAGTAAAACTAACATGATTTAAATAAACACATTTCTATATCTATAAAAAACACTGAAGGCTCACCAAGTTTTTTTATGGCTGAGATTCAACAAAGTGCTGCAAACATTCCCCATGTTGACATGACATTGTCACACAGCTGCTGCAGATGTGTCGGCTGCATCCATGATGAGAATCTCCACGTCCCAAAGGTGCTCTAATGGACGGAGTTTGCTGACTGTCTGCTGACTGTGAAGAACACAGTGAACTCATGTTAAAGAAAGCAGTGTGAGATGATCTGAGCTCTGTGCGTTATCCTGCCTGAAGCTATGAGAAAATGGTATACGGTGGTCACGGTTCTGAGCTGTTCTGAGGTTGGACATGTTGTCTCGAGGGCTTGAAAAGAGGGCAGCGGGACTTCTTTTGGTTTGTGGAGATATTTTGCCTCTCATCCAAAAGGTTTCTGCATTTTTAAAACAACTGGTGGAGTCCCACGTATTTAACCGGAGGTTAAACGGGTTGTCTCTTTGAGGGGGTCCCGTGGACAGCTGGCCAGGAATTAATCACGTGAGTCATCAAAAGCTGTGGGTCATTACCATCACCGGTGCTCAGGTGTGAAACCTCTGCAGAGAATGTTCGACATGTTGTGCATTCAGAGATGCTCTTCTGCAGATGTTGCTTGTATCGAGCGGTTATTTGAGTTACTGTTGCCTTCCTATCAGCTTGAAGCAGTCTGACAAATAACCTCAGAATGACATGTTCTCCCAGAGAACTGCAGCTTGCTGCATATTTTCTATTTAGTTAATGAGCAGATGAACAGATGTACCTAATGAAGTGACATGTGTAGGTATAAGTAACAGCATAAAGTGCTTCGTTTCAGCCAAGAGTAACTGGAAATTAAAGCAAAGGTAGAAGTGCTAAAAGCTGCAGTTCCCCTGACGTCCAGCAGAGGCTCCAGCAGCGAGTCGGTCCCCCGTTCGCGCCCATGTTTAAACTGTACAGCAGAAATAAACCAGTTTACAGCCTGATGCAAACACTGTGAAATCGACCACGACTGAGATCACTGTAAAAGGAGCTGACTTTAAACACGAGCCCGTCAGTTCATCATTCATGTTTGCTCAGCTTTATGTATTCAGAAGCCAACCACATGCTGAAACATGTATGTTGATATATGTGTTGCTGTTTTTGCAGTTTTGCTTTTCCCCGATGAAGACCAAGAGTATAAGTGAGCATGCAGTGAGGGGGGTGGCATTCAACAAAGGTCGCCAGCTGGAATCCAACCGAGGATGCTGCGGTTGCATGATCCAAATCTTACTATGCCCTTTACTTTTTCCCTGTGATGAATGATAATTTACAGTAATGGTCGTTTTCTGTGTTTCTCTGGTGCAGTGAACCTGCAGGGGTTATAAGATAAATCTTATTTAACGGTGTCTGACTGCTCCCCACCGTTTGTCTCAAAGTCAGATTTAAGGCACAGAAACGTCACATGACGGGCACGTTTTCAGGTTTCTCTCAGCACTTCTGAAATGTGTGCTGAACAAACTTAAGACGTTCTGCCAAACTCTTCAGATCCAGTTCGACCTGTTGGCTCTGGCTTCCTGACAACCTGAAGTTTCCTCTGAGCGTATCCTAATACCACACACACAATAAAAGCTGGAATGCATCTTCAGTCGCTCTGCCAACAGGAACCATAAGTCTCGCCAGGATCAGAGCCTGTCTTACATGGTTTTTTTTTGCACTCAGTTTAAAATATCCAAAGTTATTGCTTTGTTATCATACTGAATGATCACATGGTCTAAAGCTACTAAGATAATCCAGTTATTAATGATGAAATTCAAAGTTGGTTTGAGATGTGAAGAACCAAACTCTTTGTGTCAGTATCGCCCCAAACATGGAAAAGCACATCGAGAATTTAAACATTGGGCCTCTAAAGGTTTTGGGTCATCCACACTCTGATGTTATCAAATCAGCTGATCAGTTTTGTAAAAGAATGTGATTTTATTAAGAGACTCCTACAAACACTGGCCTGTTTAAGAATCTCCTTCCATCCCGTTTATTACGTTCTCATTATAAGATATGGAGATAAGATGAAGATCTGGAAGCTAAACCCTCAGCAGAGGACCTAAAATCAGATGGTGAGTGCGTGCCTTGGATTAACACGCCGTCACTGGTTAATGGCTCAGTCACACTAGAGTAACAACAGGGGAACAACCTGCTTGCAACACAAAAACTCAGTGGTTGTCTGATTGCACTTAACTGTGGGTCCAGGTATCCTCTGCACGGCCGATTTTAATTGCATCTTTTTAATGCATGCTATTATTTATTGCATGCTATGTAGTGTTTAAGTTCTCATTTGACTCTACAGAGCTCATTTGGTGTTGCTCTCTCTGCATGCAACAAAGTTTTCTGATCTGGCGTCTGAAGGCGACTGCACAGGTGGCCTGGTGGGAGGCAACCAGTCTCCAACCAGTCACAGACCGACTGTAACCACTCTCAGACAGACTGCCAGCACGCTACAGCCAGTCTCAGTGCTTTCTGTCATTTTTCAGTTAAATGTGCAGCAACGACGTCACTATTCGTGGAGGAATTTCTGGATTTCATTTCAAATCTACGAGGGTTTGTCTGGACTCTGAATGTCAGCAGTTAATGTGAATTTCTGTTGATTTTCAAAGTTACTTGTCATTTGGTCACAAACAGATTGCAGACTCACTCTGTTGCACTGAGACGAAGATAAAAACAAAGTTGCTTTGAAGGAAGCAACTGACTGTGAACGTTTGCAGACCTGCTCCAATCTCGGATGCAGTAATTCAGTCCCTCTCCCTGTTTTAGCTCCCGCTGAGTTTAATGTTTACGATACCATGTAAAGATGGAGAGTTGGTGCTGTACAAATAAAATGAACTGAATTGATTATAATAATAAAAGACGGATGATGAAGATTATTTCAAAAGAAATTCCACTCGACTCGATGTCGTCTCTACTTTTGATTATTTGTTTCATTCAGTTTGTAAATTTTTGTATAACATTCGCTCCCTGAGCGTTTTCTTTCACTGCACGCTGCTGTTATCTTCTCGCCATTTAAAAGTGTGAGGTTCATTAATGTTTGTTTTATTGTGTCCCCGTGGATTCATCAGAAATATATACTGAAGAAGGACAAACACAAAAACATCGGAAAATGTCTGAGAAGCTTTCTGTGAACTTTCTAAAGGTTTTCGCCTGAATAGAGTCGAGTGTTTGTTTAATGGAAGCTGTGCAGCGTTTATTATTCTGGGTTTTCTCTTGTTTTTGAACCGTGGTTCTGATTCAGAGCAGCATTCTTTGTTTTGTATTTCCTGACTCGCTGACGTATATTTTGCCCTTTCTTTTTGTTTTTTGGCGCAGCTCTGAGCTCAGCCTGAGGAGATAACTGTTCTGGATTTCTTCTTGTGCACTTTGTTTATTTTATACAATCACAAATAAAAACGAATGACTTCTTTATTAATTATGATTACAGATGTAATCGTGCTCATAAATTTGTTCAGGTATGAAAATAAGAGGATGATTTGGATCAGCCATTTTTAACTAATCTTTGTTTAAATGTTAATAAGAGGAACCTCAACACAAAAAAGCCCTCAAAGGAAAAAAAAACAAGGAAAATGCAACAAAATCCAGAAAATGACCATAAATGTACCATAAAATCCAAGAAACACAAACATGAATATAGCACATGTCAAACTGTAGGTGAATAAAGTAAATTATATATTAATAAGTCGCTGAAATTAGAGCACAAAATTACAAGTTTAAATTTTTAATGACGTGCAGGATGCTGAAGAAGCATCCTGCGATTAAAGTCTAATTTACCTCTAATTTCTTTTGGAGCTGCCGCTGCTTGGTTTGTATTGGGCGACTAAAGCAGACACGGGGCCCGTTGTTGTGCAGGAAGTGCAGAGTGGGCCTCGCGTCACGCCGCCTGTGTGTTATTAGGTTTAAGTCACGACTGTGTTCACATCGTGTTGTTTAGACAGCGATTACAGACGTCTGAAAAACCGTCGAGTCCCTGACTTGTACGTCTGCGTCGGAGATAAGAAAAGAACTGCAGACATGTCAACAAACCGTTGGCAGAATGTATGCAAATACACCTGTTAGTCAGGGAAGCCGAGACAAGCCTGCATTTCTCTGTGAGCACCGAGCTTTAATACTCCGGCTGTGACGATCGCAGGCGCGCTCTCCTCCGCCGAGGGCTTTTTTTTTATCCCTGATCACATCCTGGAGAAATCTGCGTCTCAGCTCTGCACTCCTATCAGCCTATATCTTCCTCACATTACTCTGACTATCAGAAACAGTCTTCTGTATTCAGCCAATAGTAAGAGGTCCTGTTGTCCCTAAATGTTCATCCAGAGGAGCTCACAGAAATATTGTGGGGATTGATGCCTCTGTACTTGTCTGTTTGCTTATGAGGATGTATGAATCGCCCACTAACACTACCTGCAGGTACCTGAGCCTGAGAGAGGGCTGAATGCAGGACGCTGAGGCAGGTTAAAAACCATCAGACCCAAAGCCTCAAATGGATTATACAAAAACTAAATAAACAATATACATAAATTAAATGCAGTTAAGCTTTGAGTGGGTTTAAACAAAAACAGGACCCCAGACAAAAGATAAATAATAATGACATGTGGTTAAGTGTAGGAACTAACTGTGACTGGGTTAGGTTCAGAAAAATTTAATTTCAGGTAAAAATCCTTGGTTTTGTGGTTACCATGGTGATGTCTCCACTTTTTCTGGACAAAATTTGTGCTTCTACCATGAAATCCACGTACTATTGAAATACTTGACTTACTATGAAGTGTTCACGGACATGAAGAAAACATAAAAATATTAACTTTTATGTCAGTTTGTGACTTTTTTACAAACCGGGCGGGCGGGTCGCCTTACAAAGAAGGACCAGTGAAAAGCATCACTTCTTTATCAAACTTAGATTATTTTAAGGAAAAAAGTGAAATGAAATGTGAGATTAGCTCCTCGTCCTGCTGGAGAGACGCTCCGGAGTATCTGAAGCCAAATTAATGATCATCCTAAAGGATGCAACACAGCAACGCCCAAACTGAGGACAAATAATTTGAGATTTATTACTGTGAACGTCAAACTCTTAACAGAAACACACAGCTGTGTTCTGTTGGCGATTTCTTTGAACAATTCCTTTTTCAGGGTGGAATGATAACGATGCACACATTGTTATGGACTGTATACAACAGGAACTTCTTGCATCCATTTATACACACATCTCCACCAGTATTTGGTTAAATGTCTCTCAGGAAGTTGAACCTCGATCAGATGTTTGTTCTGGAATAATTTTCGACCTCTTCTTTTGGCATAATTTGTAGACTTCCTTTAAACTGGTCTTTAAAGCATAGCTCAAGGGTTGAGGCCGCGGTTTTGGGAAAACGAAGCTTAATGTTATCCTGCTTTTTCCAAATGGCGTGTTATCATTTAACGTTCCTCGGTTTGGTTCCTGGGATGATTGTGGGTGATCTGAGACAGGAATAAATACTGGTGTGGGACTGAATCCGACCTGATGCACCTAATCTGAGTCAGTATCGGTGGATTAGTAATCTGTGTACAGACCTTGTCAAGACAAAAGACATTGTAGAGGCTCCAGCACCATGTCTTTAAGTGAGTGGAGGCAAATATTTGAGCCAGCATGTAAACTTTTGACCCTGAGTGAAAATCCAAATTAAATTCCAGCGTGTTTTTTAAAGTCATTAAAAGTGTTAAATGAATCATTCCACCCTGGAACAACAACAGTTCAAAGAAATCATTAAAAATCATAAAAAATTCCTGTGACATTCATGGCCGTGATGAGTGGACGTAAACTTCAGACCGCAGCTGTCTAATCTGGATGAAGAATTCTTCACGCACACAGATTTTGTCACAGCGCGGCGTTCCAGCGACGACTCGTAACAAAACGTGAAACAGCGTCTGTTTTCATGCTTTGTGACAGATTTATGTGTAACTAGTACATTTGAACAGGACTGCTTGTGTCAGAGGCAGCGGGAGCTGGAGGTGTCACCATGGCAACCAAAAAAAACAACCATGAAAGACGCTGTGACCTTAACTGGTGCATAAACCTTACCCTGTAGTTCCCAATGCCTGACCCGTACCAGTCAACACATTTTAAATGAATAAATGATCTGAGACTAGTGTGATTTATAAACTTTAGTCAAGTCTGAATCATACGACAGCGGAGAGACGAACCAGGGAACAATGTTCCTCCTTATTCAGCATTTATTATCCTGCAGATATTTTCTGGTCACTTCACTCATGAAAACCTGTTTACTGAAATTTGATTTGACCACAACGTCTAGACACACAGAGCAAAAGCAAGACCAGTGAAGGGGGGGCGATAAACACAAAGAGAGGAATGTCCAAAATAAAGTAGGTTACCATCATCACTGCGACCCTGACACAAGCACAACATTATGTCCTAAAAAGTTTGGACGCTGTGTGAAATATAAATAAAATCATTTAAAGCTGATGTTTAACTGATTGTAGGTCATTTTTAATCAACACGTCTCCACATGGATAAATAAAGTGTACAGGAGCGTGCGCCTCACTGGGCTGAACCCTCTGTAAGTTGCTCTGGAAGCCAATATTTGTTGTCCGATATATAATTTCAGCTTCCACACTTCAAGGGCCTCCTTTGTTGCATTTCTTGTTCACAATGTGGAAGTGTTTTCAGGCACTTTATTTCCCCCTCACAATCTGGTCTTTAAGTGATGACGTATGAACCCTGCTTCTGGGTCCAAACTACTCTGCGTTTATTAAGGCTGTTGTGTTTTTTACATGCTTATATGCTGGGTTTTTATTACCACTGTTTATTTTAAAGGTCAGTCTTTAAAACCTTACACTGTAACTACAGCCCAGCCCATGCAGCCCATGCCAAACTGCCTTTCATTGTGCTTGTAACAGTGACAATAAAAAAGCTATTCTATTCTATTCTATTCTATACAGCAGTATATTAATGACTAACCTCGTATTGTGGATGGATTATCTCAGTTGTTCTCCTGACTGAAGTTTGGTCCGTTTACAGCATCCTGCCATGCGATTGCATTTGTCCCTAACCATCGGGAACCCTCACGTTAACTTTTATCGAGTGGAAAAAAGTTAGCATTCATCCTCCAGCTTCACTGTGTTTATGTTATGCTAACATAGCTGTGTCGCTAGCGATCACGTAGCACATCATTATATACCAGCTAGTCCAACTTCAGTAATCCTACAAAAGTCACTGCTGTTTAGTTTTCTGTCTTCATTTATGTTGGAAGTGATAGCAGAGCTGTACGTTTTAATCTTTTCAGAAATCTCTCAGTCAGAACATGGTATATCATGTTGAGATGGAAACTAGCGAGCTAACTTCCTGCTAACATCAAA
>VUQG01031502.1:2153-24309 GCA_015106755.1 Etia nguti | reverse complement strand
ACGGTCCGCTACTGTATGTTTTCTTTCCAAACATAGATTCTCCCACCATCTATTGTTGTGCTACGCTGTTTGTTGTGCTTCCCCTGTGCTCTTGTCTCTGCAATGTTATTTGGCGTTCTGTGGTAACCATCACACAATGCTCCTTCTACCACGCTGCCTTCTTCTTCCCTCTCTCTGTCTCTTTCCCTCTCTCTGTAGATATTTGTGTTTCTGTAGCTGTGCCTCTCTCCTTTACTCTGTTTCCTCTCATCCCCTTCCCACACACCCTCACTGTCCTTGTACTGTGGGCAGTGTATATGTGCACAGAAGCACTTGAGACAACTTTTTTTCATACAGGCAAGCCACTTAGCAGCTTTATATAGCGAGTACCCAAGGAGAGGATTAACAGCAGGAAACATCAACAGAATGGCTTGCAGTGATAGAACACACATGCATAACACTGCACACGCGCGCGCATGCACTTGGAGATACACCATTGTACTTTTTGAGCCTTTGCCAACCACACATCGCACCTCTGCCATCCAACTTTTTATGATACATTATTATGTTAGTCATCCAGCATATGCTCTTATCCATATGGGATTCTATTGTAAAATATAGACCAGCCTTTCATCACGCTGGGCACAGAAAGCATATTTGACGTTAAAAGATCCAGTGGAGCCTGTGAGCCCCTGCCTGTTATTTGATCACATCTTTTGTCTTGGTCAGGTAAGGCAGCTCGTGTCAGTTTAGTGCTCACAGGGCATCATTCACAGCATCTCCCTATTTAGATCAGAGAGGAATCGCACGCATTTGCAGCCTCAGAACATGCGGCGTGCACTCTCCTTTGCCCATACACACGTATGGACTCTCACCTTGCACACGCAAACACGTACACACATACAACACACACGCTCAGATGCACTTACTACTACATTCTTCATTATCATTCCAGAGCTGATAGGCTCTAATTATCTGCCTTGGCTCTGATTAGTCTCTCTGTAACAAGCTAATTAGATGGAGCCTTGTAGAATCATCACCACCATTACCACAGAGACATGCCTGGGAAAGACACCAACAAGCAGGAGGCGAGGAATGTGTCTTGCACCACTCCCCGCAAAGATTTGATAGTCAACTAAATGTTAAGTGCTGGAGCTCTGATTTCTTTTTGATTAAGTGCCTTTTAAACCCGTCTACTTTGCAATAGAATCTTTATCCTTTCTCATTATTCATCACGAAAGGATTGTTCCGTCTTACAGAGCAGGATGATCTGGCTTAAAGCGCATAAATTGCCGCTGTCAACATTTTAGGAGATAGCATCTGAACATTGATTAGTTTCTCTGCCCCCACGATACAGTGGCTATTTATCCAAAACGAACTATCGTCAGATCCCAGTCAGAACTTTCCTCTCCACAGAGCAACTTTAAAGCCTGAGCAGAAAGCGAGATTAATTCTCTCCTCTAGCTTCTTCCTCTCTCTGTTATTATCCCTCTAACAATCCTTTTAGGAGCTGTCACACACTTTATAGCTATTGTGTTTCAGTTGTGAACACTCGCGAGCTAGTATGGAGTGTAACACATTGCATTTTTCATCAAAACGCATCTTAACTGTAAAAGAGTTCAAAAAGAAATAGGAATTGTGATCTCCGCATCCACTTTCTGTTTTCCAACTCATTTAAGCCAACACAAGGTGCTGTCAAATATTTTCATACAGTTTGAAGACTTCATACCATTTGCTGTGTGAATGTACTCATTAAAGGTATATAGTTTTACATTATCAGCTATAATAGACTTTGGAAAGACATTATGTTGCAGAACATTATGGAAACCAGCTAAGTAGAACTGCTTTATACAGACAGCACATCTGTTGAGGCAGCCCTCAGGTAGTGAAAGGATGCATCGCACACTCCTGCTGCTTTTGTCTTGGATTAAAAAGTACATACATAGCCCGTGGATAGAAACATGAAACCTTTTACGTAATGGGATTTGAAATCCATAGTTACTTTTAGCCTTTAGGTAACTCACCTCTGTGCCTAAGTGTCCATGGTGTGTGTTTGTGAGACAAAGACAGGAAGATAGAAAGCGACATGCAAGTGTATAAGCGGGTGTATGTTTGAGACGGGATCGCTTGTGTGTGTGTAGGATTGTGTTCAGATCTGTATGTGCATGTATTTGTGTGTGTGAATGTGTTTGTCCTGGCAGGGGTTTTTTCTTTTCTGGGGTGAGGCAGATGGCCTCTGTGTATTGCAGTCTACTGAACTGTTTGGCACCTCTTCTGACATATTCCTTCATGCCACGTTGACACAAGATCACAGCCAATATTTGCGAAAATAGTGTCTTAGCCTACAATTCTGTGACTTGCTCCACATCGCAGGAATAGATTCTGCATAAAATGTGTCCTAGATTGGGGCCTGTGACAGTGTCGGGAGTTTTTCTTGTGAACATTGTTTCCAGATTGTGTCATTGTGTTTAATGTGGATAACGATCCCTTACTATCGGTTCCAGGAAAAGTCACGCTATGCTTCTGTCATAGAGACACAGTTTTACACCGCCTCTCCTTGGGTGCTGTTGTGCTCCCTTGCTGTCTGCCCCGGCTTAGGTTGAGCGAGTTGGTAATTGGATTCCTGGAATCTTCTTATTCACTTCAGTGAGGCAGTGTGCAGGCGACAAAGTGCCTGCAGTCGTGAGGCATCATCCCCACGCCCCTGTGGGAAGATCAAGGTAGCTTTACCCCAGACATGGTAGATGAGACTGTGGCTGAGGCTCCCTCCCATGGGAACCAAGGTGTCTGGATGCCTGGATGGAAACCCTGATGGAGAATGAATGGATGATGTCATATCCACCATCCTCAACCCTGGGCCCAAACATACCTCCTGACATCCACTTACAACAATTTCCTGAGCTTCTGGCAGCTATGGTGAAGCAAAAGAAAGTGGAAAGATAGCCGTTAAATTACTAAGTTAAAGATAGTGTGGTAATTGACTTTGACCAGACCTCTGAGCTGAATTGAGACTGTAGCGGTATCAGTTTCACAGTACAAGCACAGAAAAAAAAACCCATTAACATTTAGTTTAATCATGCAGTCCTGGTTTTTGCTATCTACTGGAGAGGATGTATATCTCACATACCTGTACCCTTAGTTGACTCTGTGCTTGTTGGCGCTTCACATTCCCCTGGCAACATGTCTCCCTGCTGCACACTCAGTTACATGACAGCTGTCACTTTTTGTAACCAGAACTCCATCACTATCTCTGCACTATCCCCCAGGCCCAGACTGGTACCTGAACAAGGTGAAGTTGAAGATCACTGATGTCAATGACAACGTCCCTGAGTGGAATATGAAGCCATACCCTTACCTGGCTGTCGTATCCCCTGAGGCCCCTGCGGGAACGTTTGTCTACCAGCTCCAGGCTCATGATGGGGATGAGGGTAAAAGTGGAGAGGTGGAATACTTTTTGTCAGATGGTAAGCTTTCTGCTGTTCACACACACACACACACACACACACACACACACACACACACACACACACACACACACACACACACACACACATATAGAAGGGAAGTTGTATTAAAATAGATTGTGATGTTGTTAAAATAAGTTGACAAGCTGTAGAGACTTGAAAATAAATACAAGTAGTCAGACACCAGTTCTCAGACATGACAGCCAGAGGCATTCACACATTCATTCATGCATTCATAGGTTCTTTAGGTGTCCGTTAGATTCTCTATCTCTCTGTCACCCTATTTCTCTTTTCTTCTGTATCTCTGTCCCTCTTCCCTTTTCTACACACACGTACACAATCGCAACAGTCACACACACACAGCCAGAGGCCTTCGCACATTTGTTTATGCACTTATCATGCACTCTTGTCTATCTCTCTAATTCGCCATGTTGCATACGCACAGTAAATTCTGCAGACACACACGCTAAGATACACATACACGCATTTGGCTGTTGGAAGTCTGCCATAGTAGACCCCCTGGTGGTTGAGGGGATAGAGGTTTGTTCACATGTCAGAGATTGGGGGATGTGCTAATCTTGCCAATGGGGCTTTACAAAACACTACTGACTTCCCTCTGACTCGCATTAGTACGTCGTGCAGCTTCACGTTTTGACTTTAAACCACAAATACTACAAAGCGGCCCTTGTCTTTGTCTCGCCCCTTGTCTATGCAGAGAACTCATATAAGCAGTGACATTTGTCAAAGCAGCTAACATAAATGTAAAAGAACTAGATAAAAAAAAACATTAAAAAACTAGGTAGTTAACCTAAGTAGGACAGAACCAATGTTGAGATGTCATATTATTTATTTAACCCTCTTATCCTGTGCTTAATTTTAAAAACCTGAAGATGAGATGAGATGACAGTAGCTGGCCTTCCATTGATCAGTGTCACTCTTTCTGACCCAATTTTTTTAGTATTCAACAACAGCAGAAAAAGTAAAGTACCCTCCAGAGTTTTTTTCTTTTGTTTTTTTTTGTATAGAAACACTTGGTTATGTTTACATGCAGTCCTCCTAATCCTAATGCATAGTGTGCATCCTTGTGGTTTAACAATAGTGTTGGATGGATTTTTCTCTCCATCTTATTAAAATATTTAGAGTCTTACATTGATTACATTCATGTTTGCTTGCTAGCATTCTTCCTTCACTCCCTTTGGCACATTGATACCTTTGCTGATGCATTTCTCCTACCATCTGTTAGTCTGTGGAAGAGTGGGAAACCAATGGCAGGATGATCCTAACAACACTGGGACTCACTAATTAAAACATTTCTCCATAGCACAGCTAATCAAAATTTCTACAAACACCACAGTCAGAAAGAAATGTTTTATAACTTAAGGAAAAGGAAAAGTTGAGTAGCTCTATGTAAACCTAAATTGCAAAGTAAAAGTAGCCACTCGTCAGTATAATAAATAACGTTTAGAAGGTGAAAGTCATAACTAAGAATGTCTAATGAGTATATAAAGAAGAAGTTTGGTCATATGCTATATTTCTCACAGTCCCAACAAATCTTATCAAATCTGTGTAACCACTGCCTGATTTATTCCTCTGATCCCAAGACCTCCATATATTTCCAAAATAATGATAAAAAAACATCAATAAGTCATTGAGACATACTGCTGAAAGGGAGACATTTTCCTTTGTTACAATAAACATTGGCACCGTGGTTCATTTTGAGTCATTCCCATATGCATTGTTCTGTTACTTCATTGTGTATTAATACATATTTTTATTGCCTATTTTATAGCTTTATTTCTGTGTGATTTTAAAAATCTTTGTCTCCAAGAATTACAAATTGGCTTGGGTCATATTATTAAGTCACATTATTGAGAGAATTGAGCACACAGTGTTGGATTTGGCTTTTTATAAGATTTGTCAACAACCTGGATATTATAGAACTTATTAATTACTGCAATCTCCACTGCATAAAGTTGGGGCACTATATAAAATGTAAATTTAAACAGAATGCAATGATTTAAACATTTCATAACCCTTTATTTTATTTACAGTATGAAACAGAAAATACTCAAATATTTAAATGTAGATAATGTAACATTTTAATAAAAAAAATAAAGCCATTTTGACTTTGATGACAGCCACATGTCTCAGTGAAGTTGGAACAGAGCCATGTTTACCACTGCGTATCATCTCAAGTACTTGAAAGGAAGGCAGCTGAAGTTCTTTAGGCTTGTGAAGATGTTTCGTATATCATCCAAGAGGATTCTTCTGTTCTGAACTGAAGAAGACTGTATGATAGAGCTTTATCCTGTATTTGTGGACACAGTTTGGAATGGCAAACTGTGTCCACAAATAGTGATTTCTGGACTCTTTTTTTGAGTACATGCAGTGCTGGCTGAGGACATGAAGATCCTGAGCACTGATTTTCAACTTTTTCCCTTGTGCACATGGGTTTATCCAGATTTTGTGAATTTTTTGATGATATTGTACTGTAGATGATCTAGATGATGAGATATTCAAAGCCTTCACGAGATTGTGCTGACAAACATTGTTCTGAAGTTGTTCCACAACTTGTAAAGGCAGTGTTTTGCAGATTAGTGAACCTCTACTGCTCTAAGGTTTTCTTTTTTATACAAGAATTTAATTATAATTTATTTAATTACACAATGTTTCTTTTTTTTTTTTAAACTTATTTTTATTTATCCAGATAGTACAACACAAAGTGGAAGATGTGCATATATCTTTACATTCCTAAAGTTGCAGTTCCATTTCTGAAAATGTCCATTTTTTTCTTTTTATATAAATTATTCCTAATCCCCATTTATATTATTAAGGACCAATTTATACCAGAATAAAATAAAAAATAATTAATTAATTTAAAACAGTAAGGTGTTCTAAGGTAAATAAACAAAAAGTCAGCTGTATCTTAGTTTCTAAATTCCACAGAAAAGATTTTCTGGCCATTTGAATATGAAGAATCGCTCTTTACAATTTAAAGTGTAGCGCTTGGAAAGGCTTCTTTGTCAATATAAGCCTTGAGAACAAGCAAACTACTGAGGACCAAGGCTGAAATTTCAACTGACACTGCACTGCCATCAGTAATGGAAGTCCTGAGGTCAGTGAGACCTGATAACCAGTCATCAATTCTCACCTAGCAGAACCGGCCATCAGCTTTGACTTTTTTATGTATGAGGTTTTTGATGAGCCACCAAATATTCCTAGCCCCTCTATTCAAGCTTATCGTCATCTTTGGTACAGAGCTGCTCTTTAGTTTCACACGGTGTTCTTTCAAAATGACAAGTGAGGGAATGCAATCATCACTTCATGGCAACTGGGGTGCCTAAAGGATCTCTGCTTGGTTCCCTTCTCTTCTCAGTATGCTCTGATTCTGATAATGACATCTAAAAGTGAAGAGCAAATATACTTTAAGGTATATACTAATATGCTTTATAGTAACTAAGATATAATTTTTGAGAGTTTAAACTGTGTCAGTTTATGATCCAAATTCCTTCAATTTCCTGTCATTAGTACATTACTTTGGTCCAAAGTGTCTGTAAAATGAAAGCAGTTGCTGTTAAATGTCTATCAGAATGCCTAAAAACAAATAGGAGTTAAAAAATAATTAAAGTTCTTGTTGACAGTGAATAAACTATCAAAATATTTTAATATAAGTAAAAATGATTAAATGATAGCAACAGTTCTTGACTATTATAATTAATGAATTGCAGAGAATGAATACAATTAAATGTGTTTATACATAAATCATATTTATTAATTCTATTAAAGCTTAACAGATTTAATAAATCTTAATTCAACAAACACAGTAAGACAGAAATCCCTATTTCAAAAGGCTATTCGGGAAACATTTCTGTGTTTGCATTCAGGCGATCGCCCTTGCACTGGTTTGGATCCAGTTGTGGAAAATAATGTCATTGTATTTCCCTGTAGGCGGTGATGGCTGCTTTGCTGTTGACAAGAAGACAGGCCAGGTGGTGACCACAGGGCTGGTACTTCAGAGGGAGAGGGAGTACTTGTTAAGCGTGGTGGCCCTTGACGGCATGGGGAGCCGCAGTGCCCCTGCCATGCTCTCTGTGGTGGCGGGAGCTAGACCCCCACAGTTCACCAATACAAGCTATGCCATGTCAATACCAGAAAACACACCTGAGGGACAGCCGTGAGTACTGCCTGTGTTTGCATCCACTTATAAACATACTCAGGGATACGTTCCAGCTGTGTATTAGGAGCAAAATATCATGAAAAATGGTTTTCTTCTTCCAGTGTGTTAGAATATTCATTCTGTACAGCTGAAATTATTATATCTTTACAAGTCATTTCTTGTTAAACACATATGCCAGGCCTTTTTAGATCTTTATCTGTTCCCATCTGGTTATCAGCAAACACTTTTTGTCAGATTCTTTATTGCTGCCTCGGTATGTTTAATTGCCTGATACTGCAAGCACGACATTAAAAATGCAACAATATAGTAGACATATTTTTAATACACTTAATTTCTGTAAATTAACAAAGACTAAGATGAATGCAGGCATGAGACAATGTGCTGTCTTGTGGAGTGACTCACATGAGGACAGTTACACATGCAGAGTTTAGCATAATAATGTAAATCACTGAAATTTCGGTATGTATAGCTCGGCTGTGCAAACATAAGTCCTACAATAATGAATGCAGACATGCATAAAAACACACAAAAGGTGTCAAATCTCAAGCATAACTTGTTAAGAATTTGTTAATAAATATTCATTTGTTCACACTAGTGCACTCAAGCATGAATTGACTTATTATCATCACACACTATTAGGGAATGCAAACTCTCTTCACTGTCAAAACAAACACTGATATCTACATAATAGTATCACATTATTACACAGAACTGACGATCACTGATTGACTGTGTTTATAGCACATAGCCAATGGGCCATACAATAATTGATTTCATTACAGCACAGTGCTGATGTAGGAGAAGAGGATTTCGATTCTAATTCAACAAGGGTGCAGCTAAAATCAAACAATAAAGACTGTTTTTTCCATTTCTTTTAATCGCTTTCTCTTTGTTCTACAGCTTCCTGGTGGTTTTTGCTATCTCCTTCCAGAAGCAGCAAATCAGCTATAGCCTGCTGATCAATCCCAGTAGCCTTTTTAGCATTCAGCAGGAGACGGGGGAGATCAGTCTGACCAGGACACTGGATTATGAGAATGACCAGCGACGCTACCTTCTGATGGTGCGAGCCAGTGAAGAGCCAGGCAGCCTCAGCACTGCAACAGAGGTTAGTTTAATTAGAGAGAGATACGGGCACCAAATAGGAGTCATGTAAGAGTTCAAGCTCTGTAGTAATCTGAGGCCAAAGCTAAGGTCCACTGTGATGTTTGTGACTGTGACTCAGGCATTTACTATTACTTTGGAGAATTAAACGAAATAAAAAAATATGTTCTGCTGTTTGGATGATTTTCTCTGTCGTGCTCTCCCACTGGACTGCCACAACACTCCAAGGCAGACAGGTTTTCATCTAAATAGCTCATAACGGTTAGCAAAGCTGCCTAACGACAGTGACCTGTTGACATCACACTGCTTGGCAACAACCACAAAAGAGGAGCAGCATAGTTTGTAACTGTCTACAGCAGTGGCACGCCTGAATGGTTTTTAAATGTTAACAAGTAGACTGGTGACCCAAGTGATTTTTTTGTTCTGTGGTTTCACTCTTTGCCTTCGTGTCTCACTAAGTGCTTTTTGTCAGCTGTTATCTAGAGATTAATGCTGCAAAATATAGCACCCTCTTAGGCACCAGAAATCAAAATCTGAAAACATCCTTCACAAATGAATATTTCTAGATAAATTATTTACGAATGCAGTTTCATTTCAATTATTAATTGAAAAGATTTTGTTGCCCAATTATCATGTCAGGCTCTTACTTTGTACCGCAGATTTAGCGGGCACAACCTCCTTCTGCTCAGCTGCATGTTGTGGAATAAGAGATGGAAACTGGGAAAACCTATCCCAGCTATTTCAGGACTATTACTCAGCTGTCGCTTCACACTTTACACACAGTGGTGACAGGGAGCTTGTAGGGTGGAGGGGCGACTAAGGGCTTTTGTTGCAAGTGCACACAGTGAGGCACACACATGCTAAGAACATTTCTATTTTTGACTCAAGAAAATCATGGAGTGGAAGATAAAGAATGTGTTGAACTGGCAACTTGGGGAGCTATAAAATGCAATTTAGATTAAGTTTTCGGGTCAGCTTCCTGTACAGAAACTTTCATACGGTTGTTTTCTAGAATTGAGAGTTGATAACGAAAGCTTAATTTTGTCTTCTTATATACTGATTTTATGACTCCTCTCATCTCTCCTCTCCTCTCCTCTCCTCTCCTCTCCTCTCCTCTCTTATCCCATCATGCCGGCACTAATCAGGTTCAGGTGTTGATAACGGATGAGAATGATTGTGTCCCAGAGTTTCTTCAGTCCATCTATAGTGTGGATGGAGTCCCCGAGACTGTAACCACGGCAACATCCCTGCTGCAAGGTGAGAATCCTCTGACCCCATATGTCACATCCATCTGGTTCTTTTTGAATTAAAGAAAGAAACTTTATAAAAAGTAACTTTTTTCTAGGGGGAAAACAGCAACTGAATTTTAGCAGAAGAGCTTCTCGTCTGACCTTGAGTTTCCCCATGAAAGCATTTCGTATTTACATCATAATCTGTTACATACTGAACCAGTGTAGCTGCTAAAAAAAACACCATACATTTTGATTTATTACATTTTGTATGAATAATGGCAGTTTATCTATTACTGCATGGGTCTAGCTTATAATTTTTAATTATGAGGCTGAAAGAATATGTTTTGCTGTCATCACCGCTTAACTTGTAAAAATACACACTAATTAAGAAACCTATTGAGGGAAGTGTAGAAACAGAGTGTGGTGTGTTTTTAATCAGATACAGTTGTTTGTTTCATAATGCGTGACCCTGTATCTCTCACACATTTTTGCCACTGCCACTGGTGATTAAAATTACACTTCAAACTGCACTCATGAGATCTGAGTGTTTTGGGATTCTGTATGTATGAGATTCAGTATTTAGCCACAACCACAGATACAGAACTATCTGAAAGGGATTCTTCCACCATGTGTGATATTTAACTCACAAAGTTAACCCTTGAAATGTTAAACACGCCACATAATATGCAAAAAAAAAACAAAAAAAAACATTATTCGGGTATATTTGTTTGGCCTTTCACATTGCTCTCTCTTTAGTTATTGTCAAATGTTGTTGTGCCTCTGGGACTTCTTTACCCCACTTGCTACAGTGGGAATCTCAAGCTGGGCAATTGTTTCTGGTGCATTCTGACTGAGAAAAATGGAACAAATTTAATCTCAAAACATTCGAATAAACAGCCTGGAGCGGTAAAGACTGTTGGCACTGCAAAGCCAGCGGTAGGAGAAAATGGCAACCAATACAAACCGATGCATCAAGAAAAAATAACACAACCAGTGTGGTGGCAGTAGAGGAATCAAAGATGAAAAGAAAATGGAGACAGAGTGTCATCTTAAAGGGTTGAAAAGTAAAAGTATAAAAAGGAGACCTTTATGCTGCAAAAGGACTATAGCTGATATTCAGTGCAGTTATAGCACTGTATCATTCTGTAAAACCACCCTAATTTAGACTGACAAGGTAACTTAAACTGGTGAACTGCACAGGTAACTAAAATGTCAAAGTGATGGAACGAAATGTCTATTACAGTGCGTCTTCTTCACAATATACAAACAAGTCAAGAACACAAAAGTCAACAATCAGGAAATAAATAATTCATAAATGGAAATACTGAGGGTTTACAACATGGTGGGAACCACTGGTTACATCAGATTAGACTTTGTCAGGACACATCTAAAATACCCGAGTCTGAGGGAAAAAAATCTTTAGAAACCAAGATGAACTTGTACAAGAATGATGGGAAGTGAAAAGTATGGAGAAGAAAAAGAACAGCTTATGATCCAAAGCATACCACATCATCTGTCAAGCATAGTGGAGGAATATGTGGCTGCCAGTGGAACCGGGTCAGGTGTTCATTGAAGATGTGACTGCTGATAAAATTAGCAGAATTAATTCTAAAGTTTAAAGAGCTCTGTTCTCTGAGCAAAACTGATCGGATGGTGCTTCACACTCCAAATGGATAATGACCTAAAGCATACTGCAAAAGCAACCCAAGAGTTTCTCAAGTCAGAGAAATGGAATATTCTTTAATGGCCAAATAGCTTATCTTATCTCAACCCAATAGAGCATGCTTTTCAGTTACTGAAGACAAAATCGAGGCCAAAGAGACCCACAAACATGCAGCAATTGAAGGCAGCTGCAGAAAATGCCTAGCAGAGCATCTCAAGGGAGGAAACAGAGCATTTGGTGATGCCACTGGGTTCTAGACTTCAGGCAGTAATTGACTACAAAGGATTTTCCACCCAAGTATTGAAACCATTTATCTATTTATAGTTATGTTAGTTTGTCCAATTACTTTTGAGCCTCTGAAAATCTAGTACTGTGTATAAAATCACATGTCGATTGTTTGATTTAAAATGCACTGTGGTGTGGAACATAGACCAACTTAGAAAAATGTATCACTGTCCAAAGACGTATGGACCAAACTATAGCTAAACTTGATTGAAGAAGATAAAAAAAACTGTGCAGACTGAGCTAGTAACAGCAAGGTTCAAAGGAGATTTACTTCAATTTCACTTTATCTTTACCTTTTAATGAGTCAGTCACACTGTAACAGTTAAATGCAAAGGGTGCGTAGTAAATTACCTGTCTGGAAATGTATTACAAGATGTTCAGATGGCACTGACATGCACAGGCTGCTTGCTGGTGCAGATACTTGACACACAGAAAATACACACATCAAAAGAATACGCAGTAGACAATTGTTATGAGCTTGAGGGGGTGTGCATGAAACAGTGATTTTAAGTGAAACTCATACAGTGTTTGTGGCTATACTCTTAGAGAAAATCGTACTGCACATTGGAAACAACTCTATACTTGTTTTTTCTCTATAATTACCCCAGAATAAAATCATTTCCAAATCCACACACAAACACTGTCCATTTCACTCTGTCTTTTTGCTGTCTTTAAGCTTGTATTGTCAAATGATAGTAATCATTCTGGAAGGGCACCGATTCTGTTCTAGTAATTGTAGCTGTCATAGCTTGTGATTTATCGCATGTTTGGCAAGGCCATAAAGAGATAATGATCTACACAGATGTCAACATATTCATGAGCTGATCACATCTCATCAGCCCTTTTCGATTAACTCGTAATTGATGACTCTCATGTGATGTCTTTCCTCCTGCCAGTGTTAGCCACGGACTGTGACTCAGGGTTAAATGCTGAACTCACCTATTACACCCTGAGCCCGGACTTCAGCATTTCACCCCATGGGACTGTTTTCCCAGCGAGACGGCTTGACTATGAGAGGCCTAATCATCTGTATGAGTTTGTGGTGATGGCGGTGGACAGTGGGGACGAACCTCACTCTGGCACTGCCACCGTCCGTGTGAGGATGGCGAATGTCAATGATGAAGCCCCCGAATTCTCCCAGCCTGTGTAAGTAGTTGTATTGCATTTGAAGATGTTTTTTTCCCCATCCAAACCAAAATCAATACATTTATCATCATACTTTGCAAATATTGTTTTGAAAACATAAAACGGCTGCATCAAAAAACTAAGGCTGAGATACAAAAGTGCAATGAAAAAATCAATAAATCATTATAAAAAATATCCAATGTATGGATGTCTTTGTGTAGTTGCATTTTTCTTTACGCAGAATTGAACATTTTTTAACATCAAAATCAAGCAGAGTTTAAATAATGTTGCCATTGCTGCCACTGCTTAGATTCTGATCCACCAGCTGATCATATTTGAGTTTATCAAAGCTTTACTCTTTGAGCAGACAAGGTAGTTGCATCACAGACATATGGGCTGTTACATCATACATCACAGACCTGCCTTCCTTCAGGCTATCCGTTGCAATAATATTTGATGCTGGGAGTCCTGTTGTGAATAGTGGCCAACTCGTCTCCAAACTGCTGTAGTGAATCCACCAGCATAAGACAAACCCAATATGTTTTATTTGGTGTGTTAATCACAGCCATCTGGCATCAAAACAGTCTGTTACTCACATTAATCACAAAGTGTGACATTGTTAGTTTCACAGCATGTTCTGGTGGATAGCTCAAAATGTTTGTGGGCCAATATTGTAGTGAATTCAAGCATTCACTTCACACTCTCTGGGTTTTATTTTTGGCCTTTTCCAAAGGTATGCAGTAAACTGACATATGGATGCAATCCAGTGTGTCCCAGAGTGGCTTTTTGGCAAAGCTGTATAAGTGGGTGGGCAGTAACTGTCACTGTGGCTCTGCTACATTTATTCCCCCGAACGAGTAAGCTGCTTGTCCTGTCAGTCATGTTTCAATGACCTTCACAGAAGACTGTTGCAGACCTCTGTTACCTGCTCTTGTTGCATTGTCAGGTGTCAGTCTCAGTGACTGGCTAGACACACAGCCAAACAATGAGGTGGGCAGAAAGGTGGAGATGTAGGTAGACAAACATAAAACTGAAAAGAAAAACACACTGAAACATGGTTGCAGGGCAAGCAAGTAGAGAATGCCAAAACATACACTGCGAGTAGACAGGAGACAGCCAGTCAGATATGCAGATAAACAGAGAAGCCTGTCGGCAGTCAGGCAAATATTCTTCCCAGCAGACAGATAGTTAGAAATGCAGAAATTTTGCCAGGTAGCATGTGTTAGGCGCTTCCTCACACTATGGCTTTCTGAGATGTAGATAAATGCTGTGAGGGAAGCGAGCAGGGGCCCAATTCGAATTCGACTACTACTTCCTCCAACTCAGTGATGAGTGAAACTCTGTGTTGAGTCACACTTGTGTCTGCAGAGAGTCTCTTAATTAAGGGGTAGTGTAGAATGTACCAGCAAGCTTTGGGAAGACCTGCCATTATTTAATAGTAACAGTACTTTCTGTGAGAATATGCCAAGTAGGTCTATTAAGATGATGTCTATCATCTACTGAAAAAAAGTGTGTGCTCCATTTGAATTGTATTCAATCATTTAAAGCACAGACAGTATTCAGCATTTGTTGAAATTATTCTACTTTTCTTCATTCTTTTCTCCAACTTCTTCTTGACCTCTATAACCAGAATGGAAAATAGTAATCTTTATTTATAAAGCACTTAAAAAAAGGTGGAAACTGTTGAACAGAATATTTCAGATAAATTCAGCAGAATAGACTTAAGATTTGGTTGCTGAAAGCAAAAAAGAACAAATGAAGCAACATTATTTTAGTGTAAGATTTTAAAAAAACAAACAAACTTGTGGGTTTTTTGTTTTAAGGGAAGCCATTTCATTTTTCTTTATTACAGATGTAATCCTACTGAAATAATCACATATAACTCAATTTTATAAATGCAGTTCAGTTTAATGTTATTTATGTAGCACCAAATCACAACAAGGCACTTTAAATTGTACCTAGAGACCATGAACCCCAACAATCATAGGTGTGGAGTTTCCTTCATGCAGGAAACAAAACAAGCTCTTCACCTTTCAGCACTGTGGGTAGTAAGCCTGCACTGATGCAGTCTCAGTGTTGGAGGGATTCATAACCCACTCACACTTAAGGCTAGTAGGGTTGGAATGACACTTAATGTGGCAAAGCCTCCATGTAAATGTGCAAGTGCAGCGAGAGGCTGTAGGCTGCAGATTAAAATTGGGCTATAGTGCTCAAAAAAGAGCAGAGACTCATGTGGAGGTAGAGTGTGCAAATTAACATTTAAGAAATTACTCTTATATTCAGATTAATTGAGATACTTGTCTGACAGATGAGTGGACGGGCTAGTGTTTCTTTCCTCTCAGTTTGTATCTGAACGACCCACAGAGAGGCTAAATGTGATTGAAGTTAGGGACAGACAGCGAGAGACTCCATGGAAATGCAAAATGTCCAGACATGCAGGGAAGCAGACAGACAGGCAGGCAGGCAGGCGTACTGTGTCTGAGCACAACTTCACAGTTCAGTGAGATGTAGGAAGATGCTTCAGGAAGAAAAGCAAAGGGAGTGTATATGTTTCATCCCCTCAGAGCTGCGGAGAGGTGGCCCCTGAGCCGGGTGACAGATTACAGGTCACTCATGTTGCCACGGAGATTGCCGAGGCTGGCGGAGATGAATCACCCATCAGCGTTCTTCTGTAAACCATCAATCACCTCTGACTTTTCACCATAGACACCGCAGCCCCACCCCACATACACGCATACTTACACACACACACACACATTAGAAGAGGATACAGCACAAAATCTCACAGGGGATGAGTTCTGCTGACGAATCAACTCGAACTCTGTGAGAACACCGCCCCCTCTTATATACCGCTCCTCTCTGTCAGCCGTCCTCTTTTCCTCTCTTTTTTCTCCCACTCCCACATATCACTTTACTTGTCATTTCAGTGACAGCCTTCTTTTTTGTCACCTAGCTGCTCCTTTCTCACCTTTTTTTTTTTTTTACAATTTCTCTTCATCTGTGCGTCCTCCTAGTCACAGAGTTAATCTCCTCCCCATTGTGCTTTGTACCACAGCGGTATATCAGTCTCCTGTGTCTTGCTGGGCATTTTGCTACCCAGCACCACAGAGCAAGCAAATCACTGTTGACATTTTAAAAGGCAGTGGATCAAATGGCCCACAGTGGGCAGGGTATGTGGAAGCACCATTTGTTCAATGGCTTCAACATCCCAGTAGACATTATCATTTGTCTCTGGTCTGGCCAGCTAAGAGGACAGGTTAAATCATAGTGACAAGTAAAAGCCACAACCATAAGTCTAATCAGCTTCCCGATGCCCTGGACTGTGTAAATGATTCATATCTCTAGTCTCTCTGTTTGTGGGTTTCTATTATTGACTTCCACCAAGTACGTGTTCTCACTTTCTCTAAACTTGAGTTCCTCTTTGCAGATATCGAACATTCGTTTCTGAGGATGCAGGCCCCAACACCCTTGTTGCAACAGTTCTGGCCAAAGATCCAGATGGCGATGGTATAATCTACTCCTTAACAGCAGGCAACGAGGAAGAAAATTTTGTCATTGACAGCCAGAAAGGTGATATTTCTTAATTTTCCAACCAGGTGTCATATTATTCAGCTCTCATTGTAATCGATGGGCTTTCTGTCAAATTGCGCTTTCAATTTTCTCAAATATATTTTTGCAACAAAGGTGTGCAAGGAACGGCCTCTATTTTCAAAGGCAGTGTGAAAAGATATTGAAAGCTGATAATAAAAGCTATATTTCCTATACAAGTGCTGCTCTTTCCATTATTAGGGTCATAAATAAAATCTATAACATTATTTAGGAAATTTCTGTCCTCGGTTTGGCTTTTTCCAGGTACAGAGAGGAATGTTCCACATGTTTCTTAGCTTTCTAGCATTGATGACTGCACAGTTTATCTTTTTTATTTACCCTTTGATCCGAAACCAGTGGCAATCTCTGTGACATTTGTCACCCAACCCTTTCAATTCAATTTCACAACAACTGCTCTATCATAGTTCGCAATCTCCAAGCTCTGCTCCGCCAGCTCCTCTTTCTTTTGTGTCATCATTTTATATTTCTTTCCACCCTTTCTGTGTATCCTCCGAGAAAGAAAATGCTAAGGCTGATATCCTTTGGGTGCGGGGAAATCACTATACGGTTTCCCTTTTACTGTATATGCGAGGAATGCCGGCTCACTGAATAGCCGGTTGAGCTGGTGTTGCATTTGTAAACAAGGCTGACATTTAAGGCGAGACAATTACTGCGCACATCCCACAGTTTGCGAATTTTAATGTAGCGGTGCAGCAATGTCAATGTCACGCATTGTCATTAGAACCTTGGATCCTTCTCTGCTCTGTGGGCAGGTGAAATTACAAGTAATACAGGAGAGAGGGAAGTCAGGCGCTCCCATATGTGTGTATCAGCATGATGTGTTGTCTTTAATCAAGAGCATTGAAGGGGATGAATAGAAACACAACAAGAGAATAAAAAAACTCCCCATGCTCTCACTTCAATGGGTTTTCCCCACATCACAGGCTGCTTGCTCATTCTGCAACCTCTGATGTTTTTGTATTTCTGTTGACGAGAAAGATGTTGACTCAGATGCTCCATCCTTTTATCCCACCTTTTATCTTGACTGTTACATGAAAGCAGACAAAGGGGGCAAGAGGAACAGCTAATAGGCATCTGCTGAGCCTCGTTAACTTCTGACCAGACTCACTGTACTGCTTTATGTTTTCGCTCAAGTGCTTTAGCTGGATGGGCATCTTTAGAGGAAAGCATGCAATTATTAGATTAGAAATGTGACAAAATCACTACTGTGAAATTGGTTTTTGGATTTAGTCTGTATATCAGATTTCTACCTTTCTGTGGACTTGAGAGGTGAATTTTCACTGCTCGCTATCTTGCTTCCAACGTCTAGAACAACAGTATGCAGTATGCATTTTGTAGTGTGTTTTTATTGATAGCACATCCCTTACTATGCGTCCACTTCCTCAACAGCAATAACATCCTACTTAACAGCTATAGAATGGTTGTATGTACTCTGTTAGTATAGACCATATACTATACAAGTAGTAATTTAAGTGGTCTATGCTCTTTGCAGGATTGATCCGTCTCCGCTCCACTCCCCTGCCCAAGCTTCAAGGCTTGGAGTACATCCTGAATGTAACGGCCACAGATGACAATGCATCAGGTGGACCACACCCTCTCTCTTCGACTGCCCGGGTCATCGTTGGGGTTGATGATGTCAACAACAACAAACCTATATTTGAGGAGGTGAGGAAGACAACCCTGGTACATTTTGTTTTTTACTTAATCCCTACAAAAAAACCCGGTTAAATCCAAGAAGATAAACAAAAATGCAAGTGGAAAAACACACGGAAGCTTAGCACAACTATAGGCGCAAAACAAGGCAGATACCAGGGTAGACAGCGTGACGGACAAAGGCGCTCAGGAGCTCAGGGGTGGGCAAAGGACACAGTGGATCTGACAAAGACTAGATGGCAAAGACAAATTAAATACACAAGAAGGACGGGGTATCGACGAGCAGGTATAACTAATTGGTCGTGGGTGAGAAAATCAGAAAGGAGGGGGGGAAGGAAAGTAAAACAACCAAGGACAAAGAAGAAAAGTAGTGCCTTCAAAATAAATGTATTTATGGGCGGTTGTTTACCTATTTCTTATTCAAGACTTTTTCAGCACCTTTGGATAGTGCAATACTTCCAACCTGTTTTAAGTCTTCATAGGCTAACTACTTACTGGTTCAAGCTATATATTCACCATGCAGGTCATACAAGTAGAGTTGTATTGATCTTTTCAGCTAACTATCAGCAAAAAAGTGTCTGTAAATGTATTTCCCAAAATGTCAAACCTTTCAAGCATTCCTTCTTTTGTTGTTGCTGTCAACGTGAACCTTTTATAATCCATTGTTGTATTTTTCTCAGTCTTATCCCCTCATTGCATTTCAGCTGTTCCTCTTTCCTTCCTCCCTCCCTCTTCTCACCTCACTCTCTAGCACTCTTATATTTTGCCTTGGTGTTCTCATTTCCCTAGCCTCCGTCTCTCTCTGCTCTGTTTTCCCATGAGTTCCGATTAGCCTGCACACCCACTCTATCTTTAGGCAGTCTAGTGGGATTTCAATTAATTTATGAAAAAATTGCAAAATCATCGCAATATACTGTACCTGTTTAATTAACTTCCTCCTTAATTAGGAATGACTTGAACTTCGGCAGAAGACATATTCATGCAGAGCTGGAGCTCCTGGGGTCTTCTGGGCGGGTTTGAACTCTTGGCAACTTGATTTGTTTGAATATCAAGTTATGCCTCAGAACCACCTGGGCTAGCATGACCTTATGTTTTATATTATGTGATTTTTATGAACAGCTGCCTCCGGCCATGCTGTCTGTGCCATCACGTCCCATGAACTCTTGCATTATTCTTCTTTTAATTGCATGCTCACATCCTTTGATCCATCTCCTTCTCTCCATTTCATTCTTGCTCCTCCTTGTCTATTGTTTTTCTTTTTTCATGGTCATTCTGTTGAAAGAGTAGCTGGCTTTTATATCTGATTACAAAAAAGAAAGACTCCAGAGAGCTGCTCTTTATCTGGGGCATATGTTCATTAGGGGGAATGGATTGAATTCTTTGCAAAGACAAAGCTGTTCGCTGTTGGCTCTTCAAAAGAAATCAGTTCAAGTGTTTTCATTTCCAAAGATGTGGTCTACTGTATCTACAACTGCTATATTGTGTTTCATGTGCAGAATCTCCCTGTGTGGTGTGTGTAGTGGCCTTCTACTTAATTAGTTTAGTTTCTTTGATCCCCTTTTTCTTATTAATATTATCGTATTCTGATGATACAATCCCTTATATAGGACTACTTTCTTGTATTTATCTCTCCTTCCTTGTTTCCTCTTCCCCTCTCTATCTCAGTGCCAGCAATATCGTGAACAGGCTTCGGTGCTGGAGAACCAGCCAACGGGGACTTTTGTGTTGCAAGTGCATGCCGTGGATGCAGATGAGGGGGCAAATGGAAAAGTCAAATATGGCCTAATGCACAGAGACAGCGCAATGCCTGCCTTCAGAATCCATCCGGACACAGGTAGAGCAGTCTCAGTTCGTCTGCGGTAAAAGAGGTCTCAATTAGACATAGAGCAGGGAGTCTGCTGTAGGTAGAATGTGTTGTATTTAAATGGTAATTGTCATCTCTAATGGTAATTTTGAGCTGAGGTGTGGAGACGCGAGGAGGATGCATACTGATACGATATCAACTGTTATACGTTAAATTCTTATTCTTAGGAATTTAAGTCAAATGCCAAAACCTGTATACTGATTAACATTTCATTAAATTTGGGAGAAGCTCGGTGTGATTATAAAAAATGAGTGTAGATAATTAAGGGGTAGGCAAATAGAGAAGCTGTTCAGAAGTCCTGGCACGTGTAGTCAACATGTTATTCTGTCAGTCATTTTCTTTTAGGCTCGTGCTCAGTCTTCTTCATCTCAAGATTTAATAACAAAGTCACCGCACTTGAAAGGAATGCTCGACTTACCCAGAATAAATTCATAATTGTTTACTTGTTTACAAAATCTTGGGATGATTGGTGGAAATACTGGGGTGCAGAACCACTGGGTGGTATTGCCGTGTGTATTTTTGATCTTTGTTCTATATTTACAGGAGTGATTGTGACAGCCCGGCGCTTCGACAGGGAGCGGCAAAGAGAGTATTCAATCACAGTAACGGCCACTGATTGGGCAGAGGAGCCACTGATCGGCATCTGTCAGCTGACCATCCAAATACTGGACCAAAATGATAACAGCCCCAAGTTTGAGAATTTGCGCTATGAGTGTAAGTGTGGGATAAATGTTATTCACGTTGATATCCAAATGAAATATGCATAACACTAATAAAGCAGGGGCACAGCCAGGACCCATTAAAAAATGCAGAAGTAAATAAAACTGATATTAAGTCATAGAGAATTTGATTGACTTTGTGCACCTTAATATAGCAATTTGATTTAATTGAGGATGTTTTTAGAGAACCCAAGAGGTTTTATTTTTGTCCCTAAGGATCTTTATCATCCATTGCTTTCAGCTACTATAATGCAAGTTCTTTGACCAGTAAAGTGAGTACACATACATTATTTCTTTCCTGTGCAGATTTTTTGAGGGAAGACACTTTGGTCGGTACCAGTTTTCTACGTGTGGCTGCTCACGATGATGACTTTGGCACTAATGCAGCTATCACTTACGCCATGTCTCTGGAGCAGCCTGAGTACCTGCAGGTCAACCCCATCACTGGATGGGTCTATGTTAACCAGCCCATCTCACAGGCAAGTCAACAGCAGGCTCTTTGTCAGCCAGTGCAGACATGCACACACAGAGTAATGTATCTATGATGGAGGACACTAAATAATATTAATTTCCAGAGATTCACTGTAACCGTAAATATATATACTGTAACCTACTTGCCTAACCTTTACCAAAAGCCTAGCCTAACCTTTCTTTTCCAGGTCGCCTTAATTTTTAGGGATTTACTTTTTTACCTACAACGAAGGCATGTCCTCGTAATATGACTGTGTAAGTAGATTAGGTCCCCACAAAATGAGTTATACCGGGACGGCACACACACAGTGGCCTGTGGGTCTGTGTCAACAAAGTTAATGAATGAGGCACCTCAAAGTGCCTCTAACTGCCACTACCAGTCTTGAGTATGTCTACTCCCAGGGGTGCTGCATGTGGAAATACCACAGAGAAAGAAGATGGAGGGAGACTAATTCAGTCTAAACAAATTATTTAAAATACATTTTAGCAGCTTGTGTGTCCTTTGGTTCTGTTTATTGACTAGCATTTTTCTAGTGCTCTGTTACAAAGACTTTTCCTTTAAATGTGCAAAAACATCCTCTTACCTGCAGTAGCTGTCAAAAAAGTGTTTTAATTAATGGCACGGGTTTAAAAGAAGCTAATTACCATAGACTGCCACTCGTTGTCTATTATAAATGCTGTGGCTTTGATATATATTTATATATATATATATATATATATATATATATATATATATATATATATATATATATATATATATATATATATATATATTTTTTTTTTATATTTTTTTTTTTTATATATAAAAATATAT
>VUQG01031498.1:0-13105 GCA_015106755.1 Etia nguti | reverse complement strand
ACTGTACTTCCCCAGTTGTCTCAGGAAGTACATCCTCTGCTGGGTCTTTTTGAGGATGGAGTTGATGTTGGTCTCCCACTTCAGGTCCTGGGAGATGGTGGTACCCAGGAACTTGAAGATCTCCACAGTCGACACCGGGCTGTCTGATATGGTGAGGGGGAGCAGTGTTGAGGGATGTCTCCTGAAGTCCACTGTCATCTCTACAGTCTTAAGCGTGTTCAGCTCCAGATTGTGCTGACTGCACCAGAGTACCAGCCGCTCAACTTCCTGCCGGTATGCAGACTCATCACCATCCTGGATGAGGCCAATGACGGTGGTGTCATCTGCAAACTTTAGGAGTTTAACAGCCGAGTTCTTGGAGGTGCAGTCATTAGTGTAGAGGTGCAGTCATTAGTGTAGACCTTAGTTTGACATGCTTAGTTTGTCAAGACTGCAATAAAATGAAAATAAAATGGACTCAATCTTGATCCTGTTCAATTAGTTTTTGATTGAAAAGGATCAAGTTGCCACTTACATGCAATCTATTTGCAATAATCCCCCAATTAACTGTAATAAATCTCTAATCTGTTGCTATCTGCATCAGATCTGTGGTGCTGTAAGGTCTAGAGGTGTACTCGCTACTGGCAGACCACGAAGAATCCACACATCAGGTTTGATTCTCTCGGCCACAGACAGGGCCAGATTGAAACAGGGCAAATTTACAAATGTATAAAAACACAAACGCAGCTCGTTCATTTCAGTATTCTACCAAGAACGGTGTATATTTGCGTACAAGATAAAAACGGTAATTTGCTATCATATCCCAAGCAGTCCGTGTGTTAATACAGATACTGCTGCTGTGCCATGTGGGTTGTTCTACAGTGTGTGAAACTGAACTGGGTCTATGCACCGGGGCTGCTGTTTCACATCTCGCAGTCAGAAAGTCTTGTTATGTGGGCGTCTCTGAAGAAATGTAATGTGCACTGTTTGTTGGTTTTGCAACTGATGGTGCAGTTGCTGCCTCACTCCTGAGTGAAAAGACCCTAACCTCACCGTCACTTCACTGCATCATTCACAGTTGGAACTAGACATTACAGAGCCAAACATCACATATTTACTCTCAAACTCTGATAGTCTGCTTCTGATTTCACTAAGGCCTCAGTCACACTAGAGGAAAAATAGACCGGTAACTTCTGTGCGATCACGAGAGGTGGTGGTTGGTGAGTGACTGGAATGAATTTTTTTGCTGTCTGGGACTGATTGCAAATAGTTGCACCAACCAAATGGTCATCCAGAGGTTAAGCGTGCTGCACCCTCAACCTCTCAGTGACCAGTTTTGGTTGCAAAGCGACTGCATAGGGCACACTGTGGGAGTAAACCTGCATCAGTTTGACTTGAAATCAATGCAATTAGTTTAAAACTGATTTGTCAAGGTCTGCAGTTAATCGCTGTCTTATTTGTAAATGGAAAATTAATTGCCAAGAGTTTGCAATCAGTTGGAGTTGGTCTGCTACATCATTTATTTCTCCAAGTGGGGATACAATGTAATAAATCACATACAACTGAGTTGCTATGGTTTTTAGCAAATGGGTGCAAATACCTCTAAATTTATCACAAAAAAGCATGTCTTATTTTGCTCCCAATATGTGTGCATTAGTTGTCTTTAGGAGTGTTTATTTATTTGGAATGAGAGGGGAGCATGTTTATCAGAATGAGTGCGTAACTTTTACAGATGGATTGCTCAAAGCTGAGTGCAGTGCCAAAACTTTGGCTTTGCCCCGTAATTGTGAGTGTTTAGAGCAAAGGCCCGCATATTTCTGCTCCCCAACAACCCTGAAATGGAGCAGAACCGAACTGAACAGATAAATGGATAAAACGTCTTTTTTTTTCTTTTTACAGCGAACAGAGTGGGTGTTTCAGGTTTTTTAGTCACATTTCTGCAGAGAGATTGCGACACAGTGAAAACATCTCTCCACGTCTCCCCTCAGCAGTGCGCTCACACAGTGCAACATTCACATTTCTTTCACGCCCCTCGATAGTATGTTAGGGTTGATTTAATTAATATGCTCAACATTCCCAGTCTCATGCTTTCCTCTTCGGCACTCACAATTAAACACAAGACAAATGGTTTTTTGTGGTGTAGTGTGACTGAGGCCTAAAGTACTTTAAATATTTGACATGTATTTTTTCCCTGGAGATGTGAGCTTTATTATAGAGAGAGGATGATGCTTAGTTTTATTTTTTTAATAGTGGCTTTAGTCTATACATGATGAAATGATGTGTACAATTTGAAAGTATCTGGAAGAAAAACTACAAAGTTCACCTTTATTACCATTCATCAGAGATGACAATTAACTGACATGTGTTAAAATGTAATTAAAATAATAATATTCACATTAGTTTTTTGTTTTGTTTTGTTTTTTGTTGCGCAGCCTTTTTATCCTGCTGGTACTTTCAATTTGACTGTGAGCCTGTGGTCTGCATGTAATGTGTGAAATAATCATTTAGAAATCATTTTCTTCCTGTCTTCATCAGACACTTGTGAGAAAAGAACAGGCATCAAAAAGACTGTTTTCACACCATCTTTCACCAAACAAAAAGAAGGAACTGCTGAACAAACAGTTAAATCAGACCTCATTAGAGGCAGCAAGAAACAGGACACAGAGCCATTCAGCACCAAGCCCTGTGTAGTAAATCCAAGCAAAGGACAGGTAAGCAAAGGAGCATCAGCATTACCCCGCCCGTGTTACTCTCATAAAGTTAGTAGGAATAAATAATTCATCTCAAACTGAAAAGGCACTCACTAGTATTTCACTGACAATCCTCCTTTCAAAAAGCTCATTCATATCTACATTGGTTTGGGAGCTTTGTATTTATATCGTTACAACTAGTTTATACACTACAAGTCTGCAACAAGCTGTGTGCTTTATGTCCACTGAAAAGGCGGAAGTAAAATATGCTGATAGCTAATGCACTGCCTGTTTTCTTTTTGTAGAGGGGTGTGCAGAGCAGGGTCACGTTTCAGTCGGCCAATTCCGAAGACATCCATGACCCAGAGAGGCATCATCTACCAACCCTCCTCGGATATGACTGGATAGCAGGTAAGCTTCATCGGTCTGTCACGCATCGCACTGGTTCACAGCCAAAATGCTCCTGAAATATAGGGAGCCAAGCTTTGCTAATTTTGGGTCACTCAAGGTGAAAATGATCATATGTTACTTGGTCAATTCTCAGACCAATAGTTGTTACTTGAAATTACTAAAATATATTTTGACCCCCAAATGTGAGTATGTGCTAATTTTCAGATGAACTAAACTATTGCTATTTATCCAAATTAAGTGAAATTAGGTTTGCATACATTTCAAATCTTATTATTAGATCTATTTAACCTTTTGACCTCTCCTCTGACCTTGGATTTAATCGTCCTAGTAGTAGGAAATCTATAATGCTGAAAAGTCAAGTTACATGATTTCTTTTTTTTTTTTTTTTTAATCCCACAAGTAATACATTTTCACAATATGCTTTTGAAAGTACTGACTCATAGAACCTGCAATAGTGAAATAGATATAACCTAGATATAACCTTTGCATTTCCTCTTGTGGTGCCCTAGATGAACAAATAATTTTAAAAGTCTGATTGTGGAGACATCCACAAACATCTAAATACATTTATTACAGCTTTTTCTTTTGAATTAAGGTGGAAAAACCCTGCCATGCATTCTAGTATAATGTTGCATGTTAAGTTTTCTTTACATAGACCTGTTGTCTGATATTTAAACTGTTAAATAATGAAGAAAGATTAATTGTTACCATATCAAAATTCTCCCCGTCACCCCCTGGGAGTGTGGTATGTGTGTTCCTTGAGCTCGGATCCTCTACCAGAGTTTAAGGGTTCTGTGCAGTTAGCTGACTGCACTTCTGGACAGAGACTTCTTAGTTCTGTTGTTCTCAACTACCTGTGGTAGCATTTCCCATCAGGAGTTGGGGATTCGTCCATATGGGGCACACATATTCCTGAACACTAACCCAGCCACTTGGCTGTACCTCTCAGCATATGTGGTCCCAGCTTGCATCTTAAATCCTACTAGTGTGTGTTGGATAGTTTCTGGGGCACCTTTGCACAGTCTGAAACGTTATCCTTTGAGCTGTAGTAGGCTCCTGGCTCTATGGATCTGGTGTTGAGACGGAACCTTTGTGCTGTCCTTTAAGCCGGCCTTTTCTAGCGACTGGTAGGATTTCTTGATGTCAGCCCCTTCCCCTATATCTATCTATGTCGATGGTACATCCTATGGAGGGGGTTGGTCGTCCATGATAGTTCCTCTTCCTCTTTCTCATCACCGTCCATCTTCAGCTGCCTGAGGTATTCTTGGAGCAGCTCATCTCAAGGGGCCATCCTCATGGTATATTCACGTATGCTCCGTGTTTAATCCTGTGGCTCTGGCCTCTCGTTCCATTGCTCATAGAACGTCAGGGTGCTGGACTTCAGCTAGACACCTCCGTGGACTGTAAGGTGTTTCTGTGTCTTTAAATCAGTAGTGTCTATCTCATTCTGTGGCCAGCTTTTTATTCCAGCCGGGTATTGATGCCTTGGATCTTTTTCCTACCATTAAGCTGGCTTCTCAGCACCTCTCTTACCTTGTGGCGTTATTTAGCTTTAGTTGACCTTCATGCATTGTTATCGTGGTTCCTATTGGCTGATGGGATACCCAGGTGCTTTTAACTGTCCTGTATACCTGCCTTCTGGCATCTCCACCTCTTGAGTCCACTTTTTATCTCTGAAGCAGAAGGACCAATAACAGCTGATGTTTGTTTTTACCCTTTAGCAGTGCTGGATACTGAGGACTCCTTGATAGAGCGCTCAGACGACTTCTTCAATGATCTCTGTGTATTTCGATCGCTCAATAAGGACGAGTGTGTCCACAGTGGACAAACAGAGTGAGTTGTGCTCTTTAAAGATCTTTATTATATATCCATACCGTGTGTTCCTGTGGTTCATTAAGATTTCCCTCACAGATTCTCTGAAGAGAACCATCCAGTCACACCACTGCTAACAGACAAGGATGGCCCAGAAGCTAACATGGACACTCATCAGTGTAAGTGGGAGCATTTATCTGAACAGGCCACTTTCTATTTCCTCTCATTACAGCTGATCTAACACTTGTCTCTGCTTGCTCACCTTTTGTGCAGGTACATTCTCTTACAGGATTAACAGCAGACTGTTCCCAGTCCCCCTCCACTCTCAGGAGTGCTGTCCTCTGTGCAAAAAGCCCAAATCCTCCCACCCTCACACTGTTGCTGAACCTGCTCTAATCAGGTACTGATGGCCTGCACTTGAACTGCATTTTTAAACCACTTATGAACATTAAAGCACTTCATTGGCTTTATCTAAAAGATATTAGTCTGTCACTTTCAATTGAACACAGGAGGCAGCAGCGCTACTGTGTGCAGCAGGGACTTAGACCTTGTATTATTTTTTTCTGCCTTCACTTATTTTACACGTTAAAAGCTGAAGCTGTTTCTGAATTCAGTAAAACAGCGGCGACACATAAAATGCAAGCTGTGGTAGCTTTCATCTGTAGTTTAATACACTGAAGGCAAGGGAAACCTGTGAAAAGGGCATCCGAAACCTCCACTGGATTGAGTTCTAATAACTAAAAGCAACGGCACCTGTGTTCTCATGTTACATTTTGTTCAAATGTGCTGTAACTTAGTAGCATTGCTTTGTGATATTGACTAAAAAGTTATCAGGATTAGTTTAAAAAAAAATCATCACCTCACAATAGATTTCTTCAGATTTCTTACTCATCTTTTTACTCTTGTATTTCTAAGGGTCAGCATCCCTCGCACCAGGCTTCTGCCACCTTACAAGTACAAAGCTCATCGGCGATGCAGCTTTGACCCTTCTGACAGTTTAGGATTACCATCGGTGAGTTACAGGTTAATGATTAAAGATCATCAAGGCCACTGCTTGATTCGATTGAACCACTGTCCCGCAATAATAAAACCTCTTCTAGCCATTGTGTCTTTCCATTCATTTTGGATTTGAAGGTGCAACATGTCACTTCCTAAAAACAGTTAGACCATGTGCAGGAGTTATAGTCTTACTTACTGCTGTTCATCTACGAGTGGTTTCTTGAACATGACAGTGAGTTCACTGTACTCTAATGGCCTCCGAAGTCACCAGATCTCAATCCAAGAGGGCACATTTGGGATATGGTAGAATAGGAGATTCACATCATGGAGGTGCAGCTGATAAATCTGCATCACCTGTATTTATACAGGCGATATAGACCAATTAACACCTTACCATGGCACTGTAGACACAGCACATTTAAATGCTGCACACTTTAACAGATAGGCATGCACAAGATTACTACTCCTGATAAATGTGCATCTCTCAGCATGTGTGTTGCTAAGCATAGTGAACATTTGCAGTACTGTGGCCTGTTATGACGCAGAAAGAAAACTTTTACCTCATGCATCCTGTGTGGCTTGATGTACTACTTGGTGTCTCAGATATATTACACATGTACCATGACTTTGTATGAATATAGCTCTGAGAAAAATTATTGTGTCTGAAATAATGCCATCACTTGCAACAATGCAACAATGCACTTCTGTACTATAATACAGAAGTGTTGCGTATCCCATCTCTAGAAAAGGCTTAAGCGTCATTAGCGTTCTTTTTTTTTTTTCTTTTTCTTTTTGAACTGATTGGTCAGATGTTGTGATTGTAAATTACCCACAGTTGTGAATTTGACCATTCCTCCCAATGGAGAGGCCTGTATAGCCGAACAGCCTTTGATCTCTGCACTTTGTGTTATGGCCTCTGTATTTAAATCAATAAATTCAACTCAATGGATTCTTTCTTTTCTTTTTTTTTCCGCCTTCAAGCACTGTCTATCAGGGTGGTCCAACACAGGGCAGAGCACCCTGCCACCACCCAGCAGCCTCGATCTGCAGAGCAGTGTTAATGTGAAGAACCCAGAAGGATCACTGAATACACAACTGGAGGTGAGAAACTGGACAACTGTGCGGTTTTGATACAGTCCAAGCTGCCACAGGGCTGATTGATTTAATGATTAACAAATAAGCAGCTGTTCCTAGTATACAGTTTCTCGCTCTTGTTTAACATCATTTCGGAGGGTGCTGTACATGTCACAAATTAAATGGTGTTTTTAAAAATATTTTTCAGGATCGGTCTGCACTGAAAGTGTCTGATAACCCAAACCTGAACCAGATCTCAGATGTGGCTCGCTTACCTCGTCACAACTTTCAACGGTTCAATCCAAAAAGAAGAGTGGGCGGCATATCTTACCCTCCTTACCCTGCGTGCTGATAAACTATCAAAGTATACTGGGCGGGCTTTTTTTGTTTGTTTGTTTGTTTTTAAGCGCCAAAACTGGAAACCTTGAGAGAATGTCTAAAAAGTTGTTTGATAGATGACAGATTACATTAATTTATTCATGTCCGTACAATAAATATTGAATAACTACAGTAGTTCTAATTTGGTTGTTCCTTTTTTTTCCATCTCTGTTAAAAGCTGAACAGATTTAGACTGTACATGTGACTGTCAGCAGAAGCAAGATGACTTAGAATTACTCAGTGAAGCTCAAATGTTGATATACATTTATATGTACAACATTGCAACATAAAGGATGTCGTTTTGGGTGTCTCAAGCAGAAGTTTACTTTTCTCTTTCCAGCTACTTGTTTTGGCTCCAGGGTCTAGCTTACTTCTGTTTTTTAGCTTCCTTTGACACTTCCTTAATGTTGGGCTGAGAACACAATAGAAGCAAAAGCAGGGGCTGATGTAGGGTACAGAAGCAGTAGTTCACAGGAAACCAAAGAAACACCTATGTTAAATGTCACATGCTGTAGAAATCCCACCCATAACACTGTAGCTTTCCAGTTTGTCCCCTCTAAGCCAACTAATTTGAATGTCTGAATACATTAAACATTATACATGCAATGTATTTCAACCAATGAAATCCACAAAAATAAGGTAAATATAATTCTACTTATTTCTTTCTGATGTAGTTCTGCTGCTCAGCAGGGATATAATGACTGGGTAATAATTCATATCATCCTGTTCTGGTTAAGCACTTTGAAGGTTTGCGCCACAAACATCAGAGACTGAGTTATCTGACAGACAGACTTCCGATAGTCGTCTTACTTTGCGGATGTTGTGACATAAATGAAAGGCTTTTGTGTAAGATATGGCCTTGTGATAGCAAAAGTGTTTTTGCCTCTAACACTTGTCAATAAACTAATCTAACCCTGTTGATTGTGGTCATTAAACCTTTCGGTGTATTTGTTAGAAGCACCGCAATGTTAAAGGCATTTTGGTCACCAACTTTTTCTTCCTTCAGCGAAAACAGGATCTGAAACTCACTAGAGAGTGACAAGCCGGCATTGCATAATCATCATTATGGCTGGTAACAGTGGCATAGATGCATTTTGGGATTTCGAAGGTATGCGCAATGTGCTGTGAAATATTTAGACTGACTTCTTCAGAAATAGAAGCAATCATTGCGTTCATTCCCGTCTCAAAGACGTTTCAAGTCTGTCATTAACAAATATCATGCTGTACTTTTGGAAATTAGTCATCAGTACTATATGCAAAATCAGTGCCCTATCACGTGAAAGTTAAGACATTTAAAAAAAAAAACCTTTAAAACAGGTTTCAATTCACCTTGTTGTGGTTTTTTACTACAACATGAAACTCAGGTGAGACTAATGCTCTAAAATCAGCGCAGAATTTCATGAAAAAAGTTGGTTATTTTAGATTAAACATTAGAAGACTGTAATGGACAAGAGGGCTGTTACTGCTGAGCAGCAGAGAAATGATGACAATGTGGGAGGGGAAACTTTATTATGAAATGTCAACTTCTCACACAGGAACAAACACTGCAGCATAGGGGCATTAGACTGGGCAAAGCACAAACGCACACAGTGTCATAGCAGAAAACATGTTTAAACAAGAATAACACAGCTGAGGCGTAAAGTATGATAAAACAAACCTCTCTGCCTTTCACTATTCCCATGTCTCCACAGAGAGATCAAGCTGGGATCGTCTCACCCAAAGACTCTTGAGCAGTGTCAACTAGCAGCCACAGAGTTTAACCTATGTTTCTGGTTTCTTTTTTTAGACCATAGAAAAGGAACTTAAAAATCTTTATTCGTGTGACAAAACTATAAACTGTGCCAACACACAGAAGTCTAGCCACACACATCTATCCACATCAATCCTTTGAGTAAATTAGGTAGTACAATAGCCATTACATTTGACCCACATAATTTGCAAGCTATGCTCTATAGAGGGCTGTGCATCTAGGTTGCTGTGTATAAAGAAATCTAGGGCATTCACTTCCTGTTTTAGAGGTGACTTCAATACATATTTTTTTCAGGACTTCTATTTTTTAAATGAATTGTTGACACAGCGCTTAACTTTTTATTACCTGTCAGCTTTTACCCGAACATCAAAAATTCCATTAAATGATCAAATTAAAGTAGTTTTCAGCTCCATAAGCTGATCCAAGGTCTCCCGATCTATTCTACCGACCGCATGGAGAAGTATGCTGTTGGCATAACACAGGCTAAAAGCAATGTGAATGCCGCATCCAAGGCAGCAGTGTGTGTGTGTGACATAAAAGTGCTGTATGTGATTTAGACTAGAAAAATGCTTATAAATAAAGTCCATTTACAACCGGAAAGGAAAGCTGGCAACAAAACCTAACGTTTACCAGAATCACTACCCCTTCATTAAGGCACAGGTGAATCTGACAATAATTACATTTTGCATCTAGTGTGTTGTTGCTTAAATGATGCTAGTCTTATGGCAGGTAAGACAAGATTAGCCTTGCTCTTTCAGCCCTAACCCTGGTCGTGTTAAATGGACTGAACAAATACAAAAGCAGAATTCAAACTCTTAAGCAGGCTTACAAATTTATATAGGGTAACAAGCATCAAAGCTTAGGTTTTAGGACAGTGTCCTTATTTTAAGGCTTACAACTCCAACACGATGTCTTTCATTGTCTTCCAACAACCTTTGTGACACTAAAAACTCAGGGCTGAACCTTAAGTAACCCTGCTAAGCCCCAAATGCTGTTTTGCAGTACAGCCCTCAGCAGCAGATTGATTGCTGAGTTTGAATTTAAAGCAACATAATTAGGCAGATGTAACCACGATAAGTGGGAAGTACAGAATTCTGGTGCATTTACTTATGCTGATCTAAGTTCGATTGTTGAAGGGGAACAGACACACAATCTTCATCTCGATGCACATCAGCAAATGTAATGTTTACAGCTAAACATTAATGTCACATGCATTTTAGCTGAATAAAACTCTTTGTTTACACGACTAAATAGAACTTAGTAGCTGAGAATGCTAGATGCCATGTCTTTTCACTCAGATG
The DNA here is from genome assembly GCA_015106755.1 of Etia nguti. NCBI lineage: Eukaryota > Metazoa > Chordata > Actinopteri > Cichliformes > Cichlidae > Etia > Etia nguti. Next base: position 2,711 of record VUQG01031498.1, on the reverse strand, counting down.
TGTAGATACTGATAATAAAGCCCTACCTTCTTGTTGAAGCTAGTAAAGACCACTCAGCAAATCTACATAATGTGAAAAGATGTGGGTTAAAAATGACTTCCAAGCTGTTGTTCCAAGGTCTATTTCTTAATTTTTTTTTATGTGACAAACTATTTGGCACATCATGTTACTGACTTAACAACCCTTTTTCATGTGTACTAAATTAATTATTACCTACTCATATTGGTGTTCTGTTCATAGGCAGACATCTCTTTGTAGAAGTCTGATTTTACTTTAACATGAAAGAATTATTATCCATAAACACCATTGTTTCCTTATGGCACAGCCAGCAGCTGGAGTAAATCTTACTCTTTTAACAGACACTGAATTCTTCCCCCAGGTAAACAAACGCTGAGATCATAGCAATCTTATACTGCGGATTTATAACGGATATCAGATGTAAACATGTGGGAGTCCAACATCGCTTTTTAAACAAGAACTGTACCACTTCATATTAGGTTTTCACATGAGATGTGTGAATGCGGGTTACTGGTTTCCTTCCTCCAACTACTTCGCCCAGTTCAAGGAAACTGCTCCTGCTTACACATGAGCGCAGTGAGTGTTGACCCGCCTAGAAATGAAAAGTACAGTGCGCACGCTGGCTGCCGTCTCGTCTCCTCTGTGGTTTACTTTAAAGAAGCAATGAAGGACATGCTTTTACTGCTGTTTCTGCTGTGTGCCCAAACTATCAAGGTAGGCTTTGTGTCTGTCTTTAAGTCTGTCATGCTTGATTGTACTGTTCATCGCAGACTGGATGGATACCAGTGTGGTGGGATTCAGCTAATGACCAGAGGGACAGTTTAAATGTGAAAGGAACTAAAGACTCAGTTCTCTGAAATCACTGAAAGACCGTCATTAACATTAAAGTTTTAATGTAGATGTCTAACTTCTGTCATGTAAACACATTTAACCTTTTAAAGCTGTTTCTGTATACTGTTTAATCTGGTCACCTTTCCTGAAACCAACAAACGGAGAGTTTTCCATTTCTTTTAAAGCATTTCTTAATAGTCTGTATCAATGTGATCATATTACAGTAAGTTTTACCGTGGAATTTTAATGAATAGGTTGTGCTGTGGTAAACCTGTATGAATGTTTGGTTTCGGTTACTTGCTCTCTAATGGAGTTTCAGACTGAATATCTCATTGCAGAAATGAAGTAGCAGCTCTTTCTGTTATCTCCCTGTATCACTGTGCATTTCTGTTCATCATTAGTTATTTTAGGCATGAAGCCAAGAGCTGGAGGAAAAAACAGACTATTATCACTGATTAACTGTCAGGAATTAAGAACAAAGTGCTTCATAAACCACCTTTGTCATGACTCGCGGTAGTACCGGTGGTCACACTACACAAGAATTTACTGCTTAGGAACCCAGCACTTCCAGGTCGCCGCCTCTGTTTCCTGTAATACGAGAAACACAGTGCTGCAGTCAGCATAATCGTTCATTTTGCTTGTCATTGGAGGCCACTGCGGTGAGGGAGTTTCACGTTTTTTGTGTGTGCATAGGACAGGTGTGCAAGCAGCTACAATGTACTTCAGTCTTTACTATCTTTTCATGCGTCTGAGACAGAAGCACAGGCAGAGATGGCATGTGAGCTACGGCATTGGTATGTGTGCACTGCCTAAATGCCCAGAAATACTGCAGAAAAAAAAAAGAGTCACTTCCTATGAATTCTGAACAAGAGTTTGCTTGTTTGACCATGTCTGCACTGGGGCCAGCAGCATTACCAGAAAGGAAAAAGTGGGCGAAGGTGTGGGTAGTCTGGTTCTACTTTAAGCTCCTATTTAACATACTCAAAAGTACAGCAGGTTATATCTCAACCTGTCTGTTTCCTATATCAGACAGTGACTAAATCTTTGATTTTGAAATTACTATCTTAACTGAGTTGGCTAAAGTTTAAGCTTATGGTCTACTTCTGAGAACATTTATAGCAAAAATGTCATACATTTTCCACATAAATTTGTAATTTCAGAATTACTAAATTTACCTGAATTACTGGCTCTGGGTCGGAGGGTTACAGCGTTCTTCGCTATCTACATTTAAGGAGCAGAAAATGAGATGCGCTTAAGTATTTGTCTGTTTCCCATAGGTCTGCTCTTCACCCTACAAGAGTGAAAATGGACAGTGTCGTAATGAGACAGAGTACAAGGAGGGTGGCCTGTGCTGTAAGAAGTGTCGCCCTGGTAAGAGTAGTCCTGTAAACATAACAAAGACTGCATTTTTTAAAAAACTTTCCACCACAACAGTTAGACTAGATAAACAATGGTCACGCATAAGCTATACTGAAAGTTGCATCACTATACGATGAACACTAACGCATATCATGAAACGTGTTAGTAAAACTTGGGCGTGAAGGTGTGAAAGAAGGAAATTTTCACATACTGTGACTAATTATATGTATTTATAAGCTGCTGTTTACCCTCTTTCATCCTCAGAGACGAGGGAAAGCAAACGCACAATACTGTTGTTTACTCAAAAGTTTAAAGCAGAGTCCATTAGTTAATTACAAGTTAATGTGAGCTTATTTTGAAGAAACAGTATTTTTTTTTAAGTAATGATAACGTTCACTGGCTCTGACTTTTAATGCCTGAACAGATCTTACATAAAATAAAGGCCTCTTCTTCATTAAAAATGCACTTACAGATTAAAAAAAAAAAAAAAAAAAAAAAATTTG
>VUQG01031493.1:21504-39647 GCA_015106755.1 Etia nguti | reverse complement strand
GATTATCCAGGGAAGAGATGAACACACAAGATTTATCTAGCACCTTAGATAAAATACTGGCCAGTGCAATCGGCTGTTTCAAGTTTCACGTTTTATTGTCATGTACAGATAAGCAGTGTAGCCACATTTATCCATAATGAAATTCTTTGGCTCGTGCTCCTCAGCTTTACATGAGCATATAGAGAGTGTGCAGTTATATTGAGAAGAAAATAACAGAAAATAGCAGTGGTAGTAATAAAATAATAATAATAATAACAACAATAATAAGGAGAGGAAGAAAAGTATTAAATATTAGAGAATTTAGTTGGTATTTACATTTAAGACAAGCTGGTATTTACAAGTATTGTGCAAGAGTATCTGCAGGTTGTACAAAGTTGTGCAATGAGCATTTAAGTAGCAGTGTATACTGTGCCTAAATCCAACAGCACCGGACCAGGGCACAGTTCACAGCAAACACACTAGTCAAGTGAACCAGACTCTGGGGGTTGGATGCACTCGTAAATGGAACAGATGGCCTAGTCTGAGTACACCATAAGTGAAGGTTAAATATGTGGGTTAATGACAGCGGGTTCATGGTTCATGGCATTGGTCACTTACCTGTCTGAGTAGAGCAGCTTCACGCTCCTCACAAAGTAACAGAACTCATATTGGACACACATTTTATCCCAGTCTGCAGCTTGCATAATAGGTCAGAATAACAACCTGTGTTCTCCCAAAAAGCTACAGTCAGCTTTTATATAAGATACAGGCTTGAATAATTTTTATTATTCTGCTCCTTATAACCATAACTTTGTGACTGCAGGATATTTACCGCAACTCAATGCCAGCCTCAAGCTTTCAACAGCAAAAACTGCGAGTGTGTGAGGTGTGCTCTGCCTACTTGGGTCTCCATGACAATGACCGTCGCCTGGCTGACCACTTCGGGGGGAAGCTGCACCTCGGTTTTATTGAAATCCGTGAGAAGCTTGAAAAGCTAAGGGTAAGGATGCCCAGGAGCAGGTCTATGCTACTAGATGCATGAGTATTGATTAGTACCACAAATGTATCTGTGCAGTGTTATGAAAACTACAGTTAAGGAGGCAGTATGCTCAGCTGTATCCAATTTAGTCATTTCATTTATACAACAGTTTTCCAAATAAAGCTTCAAAGTGACAAGAAACACATAAGGAATAAAATCCAAAACAAGAAGAATTAATTTGCACATGAAACAAGTTTGATCAGTTCAGAAAAAGTCATAAGATGTGAGAGATAAGAACAGATTTGGGAGTTTGTCTCCCTGTTAGGTCTGTTGACTTCATTCATTTATTTTTTAATCCAGAAAGCTGTTATCGAGAAACAAGAAAGAATGCGCATGAGACGGCGAGAGGAACGCGAAAGAGAAGATGAAAGAGAGCGACAGTGGGAGCTGGAGAGGGAGCGGGAGAAAGAACGGGAAAGGGAGCGAGAGAGAGAAAGACAGCGGGAACGAGAGCGAGAGTGGGACAGGGAAAGGGACCGAAGGAGGTAAATGATCAGAATCTGTCGTTACTGTGAAAAGGTTTCAAGTAATCGGGAAACTGAAATGTCTGTCTTTTTTTTTTTTTTAAGGTCAAGATCTAGGAGTGGAGACCGATACAGGTATGCAAGCTTTAAGCAAGCATCACTTGATAAGTTTGTTTTTCCCAGATCTGCAAGGCGACTTGTAATGTCACACAATATAGAGCCGAATAGTGCGGCATCTGTAAATGCATGCAGTGGGGATTATTAATGCCATGAACAAAAATACACACATATGCCACAAAAATACTCAAACCTCTGCTTTCATGGTAAAAGAGCAGAGGGGAAACACTAAACGGCAAATTCTTATATTTAGTGAAGCATACTTCTCGTGCAGGATGTCATTTACAAGACAAAATGCTTCCGAATCCCCACAAGGTCTTTATCTAAATCTGTAGCGCACATCAGTACAGCCAATCCCCTTTTTAGACATAAACAATATCCTTTTTTTTTCCCTGCTGAAAATTATTTATCCAGGGATGGAGGCAGTTCGTCCTCCCATCGTTCAAGGCGCCACCGCTCCTCTCGCTCCAGAGAAGAAGGTGGGGAACGGGATCGTGAGAGAGAGAGGGAGAGGAAACATCGACACAAGGATAGACATCGCTCACGCTCCCACTCGCACAGACGCAAAAAGAAAAGGTGATGATTTTATTCATCACTGAAACTTGCAGAAATCTGCATCATGACTGGTGTGGCATAACATTCATCTGAAATGAAACTATTTAAAATTTACCTTTTAAGTGATTCTTTTAAATGAATACTGGCAGTACTGGAGCTTTACAAACTGTTGCACATATTTATAACATCTATTCATTATATATAGTAATATGTATATGGATATAAGGTGCTTGATCATTTTTCCTCTTGAATTATATAATAATATAATATATATATTATATAATATTTTTTATATAATATATTAATATAATATTATATATAATATTATATATAATATTTTAGTTAAAATTAAATGTAAACGGCCAAATATTACCAACCATCTTTCTAATAATGGACTTTTCTTCAGCCTTTTCATCCCCTAGCAGAAATCAGGTTCTCAAACTTACTTTCTCTTTAATCTGTAACTGATTGTTTTGTTTTTTCTCTCTCTTGCTTTTTCAGATCCTCCAAGGACAGATCATCTCACACCCGCGACAGAGAGCGCTCAGTGTCTCAGGAGAAATGGAGGGAGGGTGCAGGAGATGGATGGCGTGGCGACAGAGCAGATTACAGAGACTGGGAGGACAGGGAGAGGTCCACCTCTCCAGACATGGCCAGGGAAAAGGAACGAGAGAGATCTGTGTCGTGCGAACGGGACCGACGGTCCAGCTCGGAAGAGCGAGAGTCCGGGGAGATATGAACAGCAGGGGGCGCCTCCAAAGAGTTTAATTTGGATATATTATTTAGGGGAAAAAAATAATAAGAGCATGGAGAGATGTGAGCCTGCTGGTGCGAGTGTGTGCGTGTGTGTTGACTTTGTATACGTGTTCATGTTGAAAACGGGACATGTATATTAGGTGGGGTGGTGGTCAGTGGTGGTGGTCACAGAAACATGCAAACCAGTTTTCTAAGAGTGAGGCGAGGCTGTGTAGTCGTCATTTTTCATGTCATGTCAAAGGTCCTGTGTACAGTTACTTTCACACTGATGAGGGGAGGAGTGGTGAGAAGACAGCACCCCTGCTTTAAGTCCATTTTTATTTTACTCACACAAAGTGCTGTATTTTTTTATCCTTAGTTTAATGTTAATACTGTTTATCCCGTTCCCTTAGGAACCTCAGTTTCAGTAGCACGGTTCGGACTCGATGATGTGGCGTAGCCCTCGCAGTAATGCTTGAAATGAGGTGTGAATGACTGAAGGCACTTCTCATGGTTGTGTTTTACTTGCTGCCTTCAAGCCATGACAATCTCATTTCGCAGATTTGACACACATCGGTTAAGTTGCCGTGATGAGCTTGTACTTTGAATATAAACTCACTCCCACCCACCCACCCAAAAGATCTCATCCGAGTATTTCTCCTCAGATCAGGAGGTAAATAAATTATGTGAATATTTGGCTTTGACACTTTTCAGAGAGGGGGGGGAGGGGCTTCATTTTTGCTGTGCCACCATTAAGTGAATGATTTTGTATTTATTTTAATTTTTTTTTTGGCTTCCATTCAAACACAAAATGTTATCCAGATTTCTCTCTAACTTGTCTCCTGCTTTTTACAGCTGCATCAGATTAAACCCACCTTGGCAGCAAAAGTTTTGTGGTTGGAGTGCAACAGTTTTTTGGGGTTTTTTTGTTTTTTTAAAGCTTTAATGTTTTTTTGGTGCCTCAATTATAATAAGACACATTTTTAACATTACTGTATAAAAATAGGAGGAAAAAAATAGACATTTATCATGGAATGAAAGAAATGTAGTTCGGTTCATCACAGCTTCCTGATGATGTTGCCTAAAGGTGAAGACTGATCTTTAAGGTTGTGGCAGAACTGTTGTGTTGGACTTCAGTGAAGTGCATTTCCATATGTATAAAACAAATCCCCCCAAAATGCTGTCTTCTTATATAGAGACATTACTGAAAACCACATACACACTCCACCCACTTCATTAGGTACACCTGTTCAGCTTCTAATTAGTCAATCACATGGCAGCAACTAGGTGCATTTAGACATGAAGACAGGTTCAAGCTGACCATCAAAATGGACGATGGTTTAAGTATATTTGGGATGGTTGTTGGTCTCAGATGGGCCGGTCTGTGTATTTCAAAGTATTTCACTGATGATTTAGTGGGATTTTTCCACACTGCCATCTAGGGTTTACAGAGAATGGTCTGAAAAAGAGAAAATATCCAGTAAGTGGATGTTCTCTGGGTGGAAATGTTTTCTTGATAACAGACGTCAGAGGAGAACGGCTGATGGGAAGGCACCACTCAAATAACTCGTAACAACCAAGGTATGGAGAAGCTCATCTCTGAATGTGCAGTACCTTGAAGCAGATTGGCTGCAGCAGCAAAAGACCACACCCCACCCCACCCCACTCCTGTCAGCTAATAACAGGAAACTGTGGCTGCAAGATTGGAAAAATGTTGGCTTCTCTGTTGATTCTCATTTTCTGCTGTGAGATGTGGATGGTAGGGTTGGAATTGGGCTTAAAACATGAAAGCACTGATCAAGCCTTGTCCATGTAAAAGGCTCAGGATGCTGCAGGTGTTGTAATGGCACGGAGAATATTTTCTTGGCACACCTCACCATCTGACCATTGTTTAGACACCACATCTTACCCGAGTATTGCTGCTCAATCACACAGATTTCTTTATGACCACAGTGTATCCAGCTTCTGATGGATATTTCAAATGGCCTCCACAGTCACCATCTGGCAAATTTGCAACAACTTTGTGATAATTTCATGTTAATATGAATCAAAATCTGAGGAATCTTTCTGGCACTTTGTTGAATCAATGCTTTGATGAATTAAAGCAGTTCTGTGGGCAAAAGAGGGTCTGGCCTGGTGCTAGAAAGATTTACCTAATAAAGTTGCCAGTGATTAGAGGACAAAACATAACCATGCCTATGGATTCATGTAACACTGAGTATGAATCCGTACAACTTCACACTCACCATGTCTAAACATTTACCTGGTGCTTTTTGTAAAGATGGATGCCCTGGCTCAACTCCCCCACAAAAAAGTGAAGCCAAAATTTTCAGGTAACAGGAGCTGCTTTTGGTAGATAGCAGGAAAATGTTGGAAAAGTCTGAGCTTTACAGTTTTGATGATCTTTGCCGCAGGTTGTACTTAGAGTGAAAGATTTAAAATAAGAAATTAAAATAAGACAATAACTATGTAGATATATTTAAAAATGTACAGATTACAGGTATGGAAGGTACACGTTTCTGTGCCACACGTTTCTCTTTCTGTCATGACATTGCATCCCGGGAGCATCAAGTTATGAGGAAATTAAAATCAGAGCGAGAACTACATAAAATGAAAAAAACAAGGTATTGTCTTCACTAAAACATTCATATACCTGTTGCTGAATCAAAGCATGCTGTATATTCTCTTTGTTGTACAGACAGTATATATACCTATATACTGTATATATACTGTCAAGTTCCCGTTTATATTGGATAAATGTATGAATAGTAACCAGTTGTATAGTAACTGATCTAATCTGAGGTAGGTCCACGCTTGCCAAAGGTGCATGACCCCCGGCGGCCTGTAGGTGGCAGAAGAAAACAGCCAATGAAGATTGGTATACGTCATGACGCCAGACGCATGTTTGGAAAAGAAGCGCGAGAGAAAGAAATGTCCGCCTCGGGTTTGTTTACAAAACTTTAAGAAGTTTAGTGAGGATGTCGTTGTTGAAGCCTTTTAGTAAACTCCCTGGTCTGAACACAGCGAACATCTTGGTGAGTTGTTCACTTTAAGAAATAAAATTTAAAAAAGAAAAGGCAAAGATCGAGCTGTGTGTAGCTGTAGCTGTTTTCAGGACGAGCTAACGGCTCACTGGATGTGTTTTTTATTGGGAGATATGTGGTCGTCAGCTTGGACTAGCAGCATCACATTTAGGCTTTAAATAAAGACAAATATGACTGTATCAGGAAGAGGTTTTTACAAAGTTAGCAGCTGTTTGGCGTCGTTGGTGTTGTGTGGATAAATCTTGACTTTTCTGTAGATCTACCTAACAAACGCTATCTCAACGTTTTTATAATACTTTTATTCTATAATAGCTCTATGAAACCCACAACCAGAGGCGTTTCCAACTCAGCCGGGAGGGGGAGGATCCCAAGCCCAGATAAAAGGGGAGGGTTGTGTCAGGAAGGGTGCAGAATCTTTGCCAACCCAAACAAACATGCGGGTCATCAAGAATGATCTTTCCATACTGGGATGACAGCGACTGCCTGCGGTGCTGGTGGAAGCCGTGCTACTGTAAGACAAAGGAAAAGGAAAGGCGTGTTTGGAGACAGCAAGAAGGAAGGAAAGGCGTGAGAAGGACTTAAGGAAAAGAAGGATTGTGGATGTGCTAAAGTAGGACATGCACAGGGTTGGTGTGACAGGGAGGATGCTAAGGACAGTGTGAGATGAGGGCAGACGATCTGCTGTGGTGACTCCTAAAGTGAGCAGCAGAAAAAGGACTAGAGGCGTTTGCAGGATTTTTTTGTTATTGTTTGTTTCAGGGGGAATGTTCAGAATATTTTGTCACAAGTAAATACTAGGGACGGGTGATATATAACCTCAAAATTATATTGCAATATTTCAAGGAAATTTATAATAATGATATTATTACAATATTGAAAAAAGTACTGAACAATATTTTATTGACGATTGCAGCCTGCAGGCAGAAGATTTGTTAGCGCAAACAAAGATGAAGGGCATCTTACATCCCCCTGGCAGACTACCTGGTTCAAGGTGTGAATCCATTGCCAGCAGCATCATAGAGTAATAGTGACACACAGCAGAAGTCAAATGTAAGCACAAAATCAGCCTAGGAAATGTTTTCCCTGGAAATTTTAAGCAAACAAAACATTTTAACAACAGCTTAACTAAAATAACCTTTACAACACTGTCACTTAAATAAAAATATATCCTCTCTGGAATGTTGCATCTTAGGTCGAGCTTTTTATTCAGTTGCACAAACCTGTCCTTTACCACTAATTTCCATCCACCACGTGCTCTTCGTGTCAAATGGAGTGCAGTGCTCTTGTTTAAAATGGGTCACACTTCTTCACCAGCTGTTAGTGTCTTCTCCTTGCCCACCTCAATGGTGTGTTTGTGCATGAAGTGAAGAAACAATGTTGTAGCTTCCACCTTCAGCTAGAATAGTTTTTGTGCATATTTGGCAAAGCATTGTGCTTTTATTTTGTAGTATCTCTCACTAGGTCTTCACTAGAGGCATACATCTTGTTGTCCTCATTAGGGAGGATAAACCCATGACATCGCTATATCAGTGAGATTTTTTTATATCACATGAAAATTTGTATTATCATGAACGATATGATACGCCACATTCCCAATAAATACAGAGGAGAAAATTGTTGAAGAAACATTGAGTATGATTGTCAGGCTGGTGCAGCTTTGTGCTCCAGTGCACATGGTATTAAAAATGGCACGGCACAGGAGATTGTATTGAATATTGTTAAAATCTTACTCGTGCATTAGTATAAATTAACAAAAATATAATAAAATGTACAAGTAGTCATTATACAGAAGCTATCCATCCATCCATTTTCTTTAACCACATACAGGTTACCAACCCATCACTCGACTATTATGCATGTTTAAATACATTAAATTATTTTGCGGGGCTCTGCACATACCCCTTGCCACAGCTCTAACAGAATGCAAAGAATCCATTCACATTTTCAAAATAGAGTGGTTTGCTTCCATTTTTGGGGTTCAGGGCTACTTCAGGAGGTCGGATGATTATTGTTAACAGGCTTTAAGTATCTGTCCTTGCAGCAGCTGAAAACAGATGTTAGATAAATTGCTTATGTCTGGCCAGTAGGTGGTGCAGAGGGTGGTCATTTTATTTTCGATATCCTCTCACTGTAACCACAGTCAAATTAGATCATAGTCTGTATAAATGAATATTTTTCAGAATCTTTATTGCATTGTAATTTATGGTTTTATCATTATAAATCTCTATATGAGCAACTGCCGCAGTAAGAAAGAAAGCGGCAACATCTTTGAACTGTGACTGCGATATGTTTCTTCTGACAGGTTTAAGAGATTTTTTTTTTAACCTGTGTGATGGTGTAAAGTGGGATCATCAGGTTTTGTGCTGACTGGTAGTTTATGTTTCCTGCAGCTGGTGGAGAGTGAGGAGCAATTTCAGCAGAGTTTAGCAGATGCTCTGGTGGAGGAGACCAGTGTCACTGTGAACGTGTGAGTAAAGCTTGCTTCATCCTGCAAACTGCTGAAGTCTGCTATCTGTCAGGGGAAAGTGGCTGCAGCACACAAATGGAAACAGAATCTGCCATCCTCACAATGGAACAAGATTTGTTTTCTACCATCAGTCGCATTTATGTTTAAACAGTATGACTGTATACGTTTATTTAGCAACAAAATATTTTTCATAATCAACAACAAACAAGTAGATGTGTACTTGGGAAATGGACTTTTATACCACACAGACTGCAAAACGTCATCACAGGTTTCCAGCTGGTAATGTAATGTTGACTTTATGATTAAATAATTGTGTAACTCTGACTGGGGAACTCGTACGTGATGCTGCACTGTTATTCTGCAGCTGCAGCGAATTACTCAGTTATGCAATGAGTTTGAGTTGTGTGAAGATTTAAATACTAATAAAATTGTGTCGTAATCAGAGGGGATACACACCTGAGGTGGGTGGGAGTACCATTATTGTCATCGCTTTTTGTACTTAACAGGAGACTAGCTAAGAGCCTTCCTCTGCCCATGGAGAATGATGAGAGCCGTCCCAGAATAGACTTGGTTGTGTTCATCATCAACCTAACCTCAGAGCTCAGGTAACTTTCAAATCCATCCATCCATCCATTTTCTGCTTATCCAATTAATGGTTGCGAGGGTGCTGGAGCTAATCCCAGCTGTCATGGGGTACACCCTTACCAGTCTGTTATAGGGCAAACACAGAGAGACAAAGAGCCATTCACACTCAGACTTACCTAAGCCAGGACTGTGGGAAGAAGTCGGCGCAAACTTCACAGTCCACGGAGGCCTGATCCTGGGGTACTGTCCTTTTGTCCTGCACGTTTCATTCGATGTCATTTTTAAACCACACAAATTGCCACAAACCAGCCCAGAGACTTTATTTTTCTAGTGTGTTCTGGGACTGCCCTGGAGCCTCCTTCCAGTAGGACTTGCGCAAAACGCCTCATCTACGAGGTGCCCAGGTGGTTTGGGCATCCTTTTCAGATGCCATAATCACCTCAACTGGCTTCTTTTTCTCTAAGGGAGAGCCTTGCCACCCTTCAGAGGAAACTCCTTTCCACAGTTTGATCTCATTCTTACGGTCAGTACTCGTTGTTGATGATCATAATGATCCAGTCTGATTATCAACAGCTCGCTCTGGTGCCACTCAGTCCTCTACAGTACAAGACCTCCAATACTTAAAAATCCGCCTTACTTGAAGCATCACCTTCACCCGAACTGAGCACTAAACCTCAGACTTTGACGTTTCATGGCAGGAAACTTGATGTCATCATGCAGAAACAAGCTCCTGATGCCTCTGACATACGTTGTTCAAAATATTTTATATTTTAAGTTAAAAACAAGTTCAAACATGATATGATGTAGCAGTGGTTCATTCTGTTTTGTTTTATTTTGCCGTAGTTTCCAGTCAGCAGAAGCATCCCTGAAATATTTGGACCCGGGATATTTCCTTGGAAAAGTTTGCTTCATGGTTACTAATGGTATGGCAACAGTTAAAATCCTTTTAAGTGTTTTTCTTTTTGTGTTGTTTTGTTTTATGTTTTGTTTTTTTCCCCAGTCCCTTGATTCACAGGAAGGAGGGAAAAAAATAAGCTGAGATTAAATCAAGGAGAAATTTTCTACCACTGTTTACATTTTACTTCACTGTCGAACACCACCCACAACACATATTGTTGTACTTTCAGCCTTTTTTGTGCCTCTGACCAGCTGACCTTTTATGCTTCTCTTTCTTGTAGCTCGTAACGCTTCCGCCCCCGCTGAGCGCCTGGATGCTGTCAGGAAGCTGGCTGCGTCGCTCCACTGTCCCCTGTTGTTCGCAGAGGATCAGGTTTGTAGCAGTCTGGGTCACAAACACTGAAGATGTTTTAAGTCGTGTGAAAAATCCAAATCTACTCCTTCACACAATTTAATGTGATTGCATGTCAGTATATGTTCTCGGTAAACTTTTGCCTTGCACGCTGTTGCATTTTGTGTTTCTTGAACACATTTCTTGTTGAAATATATGCAGAACAAAATTACAGCTTTATCTTTGCATAAGGATTTATTTGGCTTTATTAAACATCCAGTACTTGCTGTAGTCATCGTTTTCAGGCTTGTGAAACAGCTTGTTCTTTTGATCTGGCTGTTTGTCTTTTTTTCTTCAGCAGTGTGATGGCTAAGTAACTTTTTTGTTGACTGATTCATACAGCTGAAGTTGCACAGTAGGGCACATGAGGGAAAAGCCTGAAATTGAACCCAGAAAGGGAAAGTTGTTTGTGTGCATGAGTTGTGTGGCTCAGCATCTCTGTAGTTTAGAGGGCTCTGCGCTGTTGTTGACAATAAAACACCAAATGTCATTTTCGTGTCTTTTTCTGTTTCCTTAAAAGCGATCCTGTGTAATCTTTCCTTCCCTACAGACTCCAGATGGAGTGGCCAGTGCTACTGAGAGGCTGCTGACTATCCTCAAGGTGGCCGCCGGCCTCGTTCCCATTGCCACTGCTCTCTACGTGTCTAACCTGAGTCGGTGCACGCTTCCCCTGGACATCGATCAGCCGAGCTTCGATTAGGTCCTCTGACTGATTCCTTTAAAGTGATAACTTCCTCTACTTTGTCATGTTTGTATTTATTTGTAGAAGTTGTTAATGTCAATGGTTACACGTCTTCTTTTTTTAATAAATGTTGCCAGGTGTATATAATTATGATCCATTACAGTATGTTTCACGTGAACAGTCCTGTGAAAAACACCCCAAGTACCCCCTACAATTAAATATCGTAGAACCACCTTTGGCAGCAGTAACTAATTGCTTTTGGTATGACTTAATCAACCTGTCACATCGCTGTGGAGGACTTTCAGCCCACTCGTCTTTACAACGTTGTGACAGTTCATTCAAGTTTGTGGCATTTGTTTATAGAAGCTCTCTTAAAGTCCCGCCACGGCAAGTCATTTCGGGTTGGGATCTGGACTTTGACTCAGCCATTGCAACAGCTTGATTCTTTTCCAGACATTCTGTTGTAAATTTGCTACTGTCTACGACCTACTTCCAGCCAAGCTTTAGCTGTCAAACAGATGGCATCATGGCGTCATGACTCGACTTGATATTCAAAGAAGTTCATGGTCGACTCAATGACTGCAAGATTCCAGGGTCCAAATCATCACCTCTCCACCACTGTGCTGATTTGCTGCCTTTGGTTTTCTCCAACCATGGTGCTGTGCATTATGGCCAAACATCTCCACTTTGGTGTTATCTGTCCAAAGAACATTGCTTGTGGTTTGTTCAGATGCAACTTTGCAAACCTAAACTGTGCAGCAAACTATGCTTGTTCACTTTTTTTCTAATTGTACTTTAACATTTAACATGCTAACTGAGGTCTGTAGAGTCTGAGATGTAGAGGGGTGTTTGTTTATTTTTTTTGACCTTGGGTTGAATTTGCTGGATTGTCCACTCCTGGGAAGATTGTTGCATTGTGTTAACAAACAACTGAATACTCCAAACCAACAAAGTGCCAAAGCTTCTGTTTTTATAGTGGTGGTCACACTTGCTGATGATCAGTAAATCAAGTGCAGTCGTTTGGCTGCAAATTCCCCCTGATTCCATTGGGAGAAGCCCAATTGTACTTAGTTTTTCACAGGGTACAAGATCCTGGGAAAACTTTTTCTGGTTCATGACCGTATATGAAGCAATAAGCGTTAAAGGGTTAAACATAATTAAACATTTAATCCATGTAAATACACTGCAGTGGGCTTTATATGATTATTTGGAGTTTCATTACATTAATACCATGTTTTTAATTAGGTTCTCAAAAAACCAGAACAGTTGTGAACTGGAGGCAAAATTTGAATCCTGCCAGTGCACAAATAAATCCAACTAAAAATAAATAATGAATAAAACACGGCAGTCCAATAGCTTTAAATCAAGTAAAAGCCACCTCTCATTTCCTTAATATTTTGCTACAAATATGGGAAATAGGTGTAAATACAGAATATGAGTCAAAAACAGAGTTTATATCATTCTAACCAGTTTTAAAGTCAGTATTTGGTATGACCACCTTTATTCTCCAACACAGCCTGAACTCTCGTAGGCAAGCTTTCTTGTCATTTCTTGAATTAACAAAAAGTTGATTGTGTTCACCTCGATATAGCGTTTTCAGTGGGAGAAACATTTTATCACTCATCCAAGTGACTTCTGCATGCTACGTCCAGATGAACAGAGTCAACTTTTTTTTAGATTTCTTACCTGGATGATTGAGCATGCATCAAGACATGTCTTTATTTAGTTTTAAGGAATATTTCTCTACATTTCTTGAGGGACAATCGAAGTTCTTCTTTAGATGTTGGCTGCCTTTTGTTCTGCCCTCTATCAGGAAAATCCCACACTGCTTCAGACTCTGGGGAGGCCAATCCATGACTGATGGTGTTGTATTGTACTGTTTTGCCAATAACACAGTTTCCAGATGGTTTTGTATGGTGGATCAAAGCCTGATGATACTTTTCTGCTTTACTATTATGCGTTCATAATTCCCAAGACCCCAGCACCACCGGCTGAACCACAGCTGTAAACCAAGTCAGAGCCTCCATACCTACTCCACACACTCACAGTGATTTCAACCAAAAATATCACAATTGGATTATCACTCCTAAAGACCTGTTGTTGCAGATTTTTAGTTTCCTCAGATGTTTTTACCCTTCAGCTATAAAGTGCTGATGAGATATTGTCAGCACCCTGCTGGGCGGGCACGCAGGCAACATGGACACCCAAGATGGTGAATGTGATAACTCAAGAATGAAGCAATGTAGGACTTTCTAATTGATAATGGACTTAAAACGGGTGTAAGCAGCCAATTACTGGAGTAAAAAATACAAGAAAGTCTGACTCCTTGCAAGAAAAAATGAGGGGTGGCTATTTTGAAAATAAAAGACTTCCATATATAAATAAAAATGGCAATAATGCTAAATTATAAAAGCAGAATGATGATTTCAATTCTACGCCCCAGCCTGAATCGCCATTACCAGAATCAAGCTGCCTAAAATAAAAGTGGTATTTACCTTGGACAATATAGAATGCCTTAAAATAAAGTTCTTTCAGCTTGTCATTAAATGAATAAACAACCTGTCGTTTTTATTAGCAGCAACTGTTTGACCTCAGCCCCAGTCAACAGCTGCTCAGACTTCAAAGGGGGTACGAACCAAGGAGAGAGGAGTGTCCTTCACAGAGTGCGACCAATAGCACTGTGCCTGGTATCACATCGGCATGCGTGCACCAGCGCACACACACACTATTAATAGTTAGGTTATCATCACAGCAATTATCTATCACGCAGGTTAGGCAAACACTGTAATGGTGTCAGGCCAGGAACTGGAAGGACAGCGAGGGGTCAGTAGGGCCAGAGAATGTCAGCAATAACACTGATATCTTTGACTCTCATGGCTTTTTCATGCATTTACGTTCTCGTATACAGAAAGAAAAATAACCCCCTTTTTTTTGCTTATTGAGACAAACGTTGGCGCCTAAATTGTGCAGAAGGTCATGAGATGGTGGCAGTGAACTGCTGACCTTTTCATTTATGTAGTGATGTGTTGTACTTGACTTTTGCTGTTTATTTTAAAGGATTTGTTTTTGGTTTGGCTTACAGTAATTGCACTTTCTATTCTGTTTCTACACAGAAGGTCAAGCCTAGTCCACTTGTTGACTTTTTCTGTATCTAAGCCCTTTGTCTCTATCAGAGGCAACTTGGGGTTCAGTATCTTGACCACAAATACTCCAAGATGGATGTTGGAGTGTGCAAGGATTGCACCACTGACCTTCTGATTGGTAGATAACCCGTGCTACCTTCTGAGGCTGAAGTAGCTCAGGTACCTCCTGAGCCGCAAGTCCCTCATATACAGCTAGGTCCATAAGTAGTTTTGGACAATAACCCTTTTTTGTTAACTTTGCCTCTAAACACTACCACAATGTATTTTAAATTAAATAATTAAGATGTGATTGAAGTGCAGACTTTCGGCTTTAGTTCAGTGGGTTTAACAAAATATTGAATTAACAGTTTAGGAATTACAGCCATTTTTACAGATAGTCTGCCGTTTACGAAGGCTCAAAAGTAATTTGACAACAGACTTCATGGACTTGTGAGGCCTGTTCCCTGATTATTCCATGATACATTAAGCAGATAAAAGATGTGTTTAATTTGTATTTGGTAGCTTTTCACTTGAACTGTCAATATGAGCTTTAAAGAGATGTTGATGCATGTGCTGGAGTCAATCAGTAGGTCAAAAAAAAAACCAAAACCTAAAACAAACCTATCAGAGAGAGCGAGAGCAAAAACTGGTAGGTAGTATGGTGAAAGACAGACACAGCTCATAATCTAAAGCATATGACATCATTCGTCAAACATGGTGGAGGTAATGTTTTGGTGTGGGCATGTATGACTACCAGTGGAACCGGGTCGCTGGTGTTTATTGGTGATGAAATACAAGATAGAAGTAGCAGAATAAAATGTGAAGTGTACAGGGATGATTCAGCCAAATGCTGAAAAACTGGTCAAACTACTTCACGCAAATTGATACGGATCCAAAGCAACCTGCAAAAACAACTCAAGAATTTCTCAAGGCAAAGAAATGGGATATTTTTCAATGGCCAAGTCAGTCACCTGATCCCAACCCAATAGAGCATGCTTTTCACTTACTGAAAAGAAAACAAACTTTTTTGGGGCAGAAAGACCCACAAACAAGCAGGAACTAAAGGCAGCTGCAGTAATGACCTAGCAGAGCATCTCAAGGGAGGAAAAACAGCATTTAGTGATATCCGGTGGTCATTGACCGCAAAAGATTTTCATCCTTCTTTCAGCTACTCCCTTTAGGGGTCATTTATTTTAAAAAAAACCCACTCATTTAAAATCATGTTTTTTCAGTTACTTTTGAGCTTCTGAAGCTGAGGGACTGTGTAAAAAATGGCTTTAATTCCTAAACTGTTAATGCAACCATTTTGTTAAATGCCTTAAATTAAAGTTAGGGGTGCACTTCAATCACATATTGACTGATTTCAGTTTAAAATCCATTATGATGCCAACGACAGGCAAAACTACAAAAATATTGTCATTGTCCAAGAATTAACTGTTCGTATTTGTTAGCATGTGGAAAGTGGAAGCGAGGTCTAATCCGTGACGATCAGTCAAGGTCTCGTTTTAATGCAAATGTTCTCTTGTGTTTGATCACTTAGGACACATGTTCATGTCTGGAATAAGAACACCACTGGAATAAGAAACCATTTTGGTCTAGCGCCATCTCCAGAAAAGAGAGATGGTCAATTACAGCTATTAGAGATGTTGTTTATACAAGTGTAGCTGGAGTTTTTACCTCTTTAGACCCTTGTTCCTCTCCTTGCACCTTGGTAGTAGGTGAAGTTTTGCCAGAAAGCTCCATCCTCCATAAAAGTGAAGCCATAATTAAGGAAAGTGTTTTTGTTGGTCCTTAAATCTGTGAACTGATACTTGACGATTAGTTCGAAAGGAAACAGAAGCCAACTGAGTCAGCAGCAGGGGAAGCATTCATGCAATCACAGAGCAGAGAATTATGCTGAGCTTGTGGATAACATGCTGAAAGCATATCAGCTAATGAGTGCAGAAAGTCACAGAAGATGTGGTTTTTACATTCTCTTCTTGA
This sequence comes from Etia nguti, assembly GCA_015106755.1. NCBI lineage: Eukaryota > Metazoa > Chordata > Actinopteri > Cichliformes > Cichlidae > Etia > Etia nguti. The sequence continues at coordinate 23,587 of VUQG01031493.1, read as the reverse complement.
CTTTTTATACCCACCAAATCTGCTTGATGTCAGGGACGAGATTTCATCAAGATATAAAAGTGATAGAAAACCGACATCATTGAAAAACTGAATCCAAGCATGATGGGCGACTACTGTTGGTTCTTAAGTAGAGAGATGGATGTGCAGTACAAACACAAAAACAAGTGCCTTGAACGTTTTTGAGCACTCTGACCTGGTTTACTTTGAGCTGAACCGACAGAAATATGCTTTAATGTGTCTCTGGTGTCATCCTCTGGTTTATCTTCAGGATGAGCACATTAAAACAATTTAGGCGGGAAATAATTAAAATTCCAGACATTGTGTTGATATTGTTCATATCTGAACTCAATATAAAAAAAAAAAAACAAACTGATAATGAGCTGGTCTGAAGTTCACAGCCGCAAACAAAAATATTTTTTAATACCAGTATAACAGACGGCTAATGACTAATTATTTTTTTTAATGTATTCACCATTTGCAAACGGCACACTTGTGGCTACATGGACTACTTTTCAATCCCTTGTAGGCTTGTACAGCCTGTGGCCGGCTCGTTCCTGTGGTTAGCGTTGTCACAGCAGAAAGGGTGAGACATCAGAAATGAAGTTTGATGATTCAGTGCAGCCCACCCATCTTCAGCCTGAGCAGCTGCCTGATCTGTCACATCGTAAACACGTGTGTGAAAGTGCAGAGACTTACATAATTCGACTAACGTCCAGTTAATATCATGTTGCTTCACGTGTTCATTTAAAGCTGCAGAACATTTTGGTATTGCACAGTGTATAAAATTAGCAGAAGCGCAGTATGCTTCATGCGTTTTTGAATTTGAATCACCTGTGTGACCCATTTTAATGGAAAACTTTGTGTTACAGCAGGAAAAAGGGGGATCTACTGATCCATGCAACATTAAAATAATCAACATACCTGTTTATTTTTGTCACACTTTTGAAAAAAGGATATTTCTAAATTCAATCTTGGAGTTTTTCACATGACAGGATTATATTATCTGACATAAGTGTGCAAAAGCCCGGGAGTGTATCTATTTTCTCTACTGCTTATCCATCTTGGGGATGCAGAGGGCTGGAACCAATCCCATGTTTCAGGGTGAGAGCCAGGGTGCACCCAGTGCATTGCGTGACTAACACAGAGACACACCTAACATGAATGTCTTTGAACTGTGGATTTTTGTTACCTTCACCAAAGACGTCATGTTTTTGACACGTGTGCGTGTCATTCTGCCTGTAAATACGATAGCATGAACATTTTTGAATGAATTCTGATGAAACTTTGTAGGGCTGTAGAGTGGGGTCATGTTAACAATCCGATTAAATTTCACCCGCTGAGGTCTTCAAGGTCAGCCTAATGATTTATTGATTGAAAATTAACAAAAAAATGGACCTAGAAGCTATGAATCTTACAAGTGTGGTGTGTATTGTCCACAGATTTAAATTATCATGTCACATTTGAACTCTAAACCTCTCCTTCAAGGTCAACAGATTGATCTGAAGGTCAAAGTGATAATAATATAGAGACATTTAAAATAACAACAGGTTTTCAGACTGACGAGAACATTTTGGGATGTCATAATTTGATTGTGACTTTGTTACATACGTTATAGTAACAGGTTATAACCGTTTAAACAATTTGAATACATTTATAATGTTCCTGAGTAAGATTTTTTTTTAAATTTTTCTTCTTTGGAAAGTAAAATAAACTGATCATCCAAAAAATTTTCACCTGATGAAGTGAAACGACTGCTGCACATTTTCTATATCCACACAGATAAAGAATAAAAAGTAATTTTACTCAAAATGATGTCAAGGATAAAAAATGGGTTTCAACAGCGCAAATAGCAAAAGCCTGCACTTTGCACTTGCTATTGCGGCACTACTTAAAGTTCACTTAAAAACAACAATGAAAATATTTACACAATAAATGCAATCCCATTTCCATAAAAGTAAATATAAATACTGCACAGAGAGTGAGCTGCATGATTGGCAGAGGTTTGCACTCTCTGAGTCTTTCATGTATAAATGTCAGGCGTAATTTCTACTTCTTTTGTTTTCTAAACAGCCACCCATCAAAA